>CM077034.1:188179777-188364572 GCA_039090855.1 Macrothele yani | reverse complement strand
GCAGAAACATGGGGTCTTTTTTAATTTCATGAAAATATTACTAAATTTCAACCAAGCATTTTGCCGACAAGCTATGGTGTCTTTGTAATGTTAGATAACAACATATTGTTTAGAAGAGGAAAGTTTTCGAACTAGTTTTGTCGACTTATTAATTAAAATTAGGATATTTTTTCATGATTGTGTAGAACGACGTCATGTTTCAAACAAAACATTATAGTTAACAGAAGGCATAATTTTCCTATATTTGAGTAGTGGGAATATCCTCCCATATACCAAATAGTAAATTGTAGTGCATTATTTCTACCTTCTCTGAACCGCCGAAATATAGCTCTAAAAGTTGCTAGGTGCCATACACGAATGTACGAAAAATGCTCACAGAAAACATATGTCCACTGCTTAAAATTGGGAAAAGATGTCCATATTCTCAAAATTGGAAAATACTCCGGCTGCTGCTGATGTCACCTCACGTCTAATAAAAACACGACATTTTTCTTAATTTCATGAAAAAACATTAATTTAAACTAAGAAATCGATAAAACTAGTACAGTTCCTGTGCTTAAACACACAACGTTCAATACCATTACAAGGTCATCGTACTTATTCGAAAATGTCGGAAAAAGTTCATTGTTCGAAAGAACATGTGCATCCAAATGGTGGAACTTATTCCAAAATGGCGGAATAAGCTCATTGTTCACGAACAGTAATTAGGAGAAAGGCAATTGTTTTTAATGTGTTGCGCATTACAGGGGAAGCAACGGTAATTATATCTTCCAACTTCATTTTGTATACTTAATAAACTAATAAAAAAATAGCATCACCTAAGGTTATTATGGGGGTGAGTGGCGCTCCAGAAAAGCTTTAGGGCGAGGGACTTTGCACCTGTTTCATGTTCAACGGGTTCTGACACGCATAGTATTTCATTTGATGTTTACACATGATAGCATTACAGCAAAACACTGTGGACACACCGCTGATAATTGTAAACCGAAAAGCACAATTTTCTCATAAAGTCTTGATGATTTGCTCACCAAGTTTTAATTATTTTTTATTGACGGTATTTTCTGATTAAGTTATACTAGTACATATTAATATTGACCTGTTCTCTTCTACAATGAGTTTCTTCCGCCATTATCAGAACTCACTACACCTGATGTAAAAATTCGGAACATGATGACCTGGTAATTCTAGGTGACATTATGCGGTTGAGCAGGGGAAATGTTCTGACTAGTTGTGCCGAATGCTTAGTTGAAATTAATACTTTTCTTCATGAAATTAAAAAAGATCTCATGTTTCTAACAGATGTAAGAAACATCAGCCAGCTAATTTTGCTTTTTTCAAGATATGGATGCTTCTACTTTATTTTCTAGAAGTGGGCATTTTTCCCTCATTTGCTTTACACGTATCGTAAATTATATTGAATCAGAATTAGCGAAAAAAAACCCACGAAAAATCATACGTAAAGCAATACTTATTTCAACAAACAGGGTAATGTTTTTTCACCAAGATCCCCACTATAACTGACATGAATCTCTCTCTCTCTTTAAAGTTAAGTAACACTACCAAGTCAGCAACTTGTGGACTTAACCGCATTGTTCGTCCTTAATTCATGGTGAACTTAAAAGAGCAAATTATAAAATATGATTTAAAACGCCATCAATGCTTCACGGTGCAGTGGAACCTGAACCTAAATATTTGTCTACCAAATAAAAATTCTATAGGGAACAACGCTGCGTACAGTTTAAGTAAACACTATTGTAAGAAAGAAATAATATATATAAGCAGACTACATACCTTATATGATAACTTATAGCTGAAGAATCAATGATTTCTTTGTTGAAAAGGCAGGAGAATTGCTACTTTTTTTTCAAAGGAAGACGAACTAACGACCGTTTTGAAGGAAGAACAACTTACGACTATTTTAATGCCACTTGGATTTATACCCGCAGAAGGGATGTTTCAATTTGCTCTTATGTACTAATTGGATTTCCCACCGGCAAGGTGATTGGCCAATTAAGACAAATGAAGACACACCTTTCTCACTCAAGGATAATCCCTCACCGAATTTTCATGCAAAGATATTCGGAGGAGGATTATCCTTTAAAGCTTCTCAGGAAAATCTGCCAGAATTGGTAGCCATTGTGTATATATTTCTTCGGTCACCTTCCAAGGATTTTGTTATCAAATTTTAATCATGAAATTTCTTTACACGTTATACGTTGCATATATTTAGTGTAGTGAGCGGAAACTTTTTATTGGGTTAACAGAATCCAGGGGCTTATCCAGGAAATTTAAATGGGGGGGGGTGGGGTTGCTTATAAATTTTCGATGGGGTTGAAATATGAAGAAAGCGTAAACCTACCGTATTGGACTTATCAGGGGCGCGCTTGATTAAAATCCCAGCGAATTCCATAGGTATCCCAGAACAAATGTGGCGATCTTCGACACAGAGAGAGAGAGAGAGTAAGTATGTGAACACTTGTAGGGTGTTAGAGAGACCACCATCCCCTTCTTCATAAGATTGGCATCAAGATGGTGAAAATGGATTCTCTGCTCTGGCATTTGGATTTGGTCTCGTTGAGTTTCAGTAGCTCCCTGGTGTGTCATGGCTAGGTGGTGTTGTGGATGATTCTCTGTGATGTTGTGCGGTGCTTGGTTCTCTTTTACCCCCCCCCCCACCGGACGGGTGTCACTGATCACAAGACATGTCGCCCTATACTTTCACTCATTTTTCTGTTTATCTTTCCTATTGAGTTCACCTACTCAAATATCCTAGCTCCCTACGTCTAAGGGTAGTTTTAGGACCTGGGGTCAGATACTCCCTTTCTAAAACTTCTTGAAATATCGTATCGTATCGAAATGTGAAAACACAAATTTGTTTGTGACGGGGAACAAAGCAAATTCCTTTTGCTCCGGAGCTGAATGCTTTCCAAATTAAGTTACACCGTCGACGTTTATCGCTGCAACTTTTTCCGTCTTGACATGTGCTTTACCTCTGTGGTACATCATGAAAAAGCTAGCAACAAATTTCTGCACGGCTAAAAATTTTAAACTAAAATATTCAGGTTTTAAATCTAGTATTGAAACTGGATAAAACATCTCATATAAAAAAATGGAGAACTGTTGATTTTTTAGCTATCAATGATTGAAACCCGAAATCTTTTTTTTTCTATAGCTCTACACTGCTAATTTGTCTTTATATTGTGCTTTTACTTTTTGTCTCAATCGATATGTGTCCTTAATAATCATGAAACGAAGTAATATTACAGGTACATTTTTCAGGAGATATGAATATTCACACAAATACTGTGCATGTTGAAATGACTCAGAAGTATACCTACAAAATCTGTAGCCGACTAAAATGATGAGATTCGTTATACATTTTGTAGTTGATAAAAAAAAATATATATATATATATATATAATATATATGTATATCAGCTTTAAACATAGAATATAATGTAAAAAAAGAATATTTTAACATGGTAAAAGTTATTTAAGAAAAAAAGCAGAAAAATAAATAATAAATACTTTATTTACAATCAATTTTTCCATTGCAATGAAAACGTCTTTTGAATCCTTTCTGATGCGAATAAAAGAGTTCAAAGTTATTCATACCCAGGAAAAACACAAGTGTTGTGAAACTGCTGGCCACCAGCTGGCAGTTTTGGGTCACTGTTGGCTGAAATCTGCAGCTCATGGCGCGGTAGCTGCCCGCTGTTGGCGACGCAATCAGTTGGCAGCCATTGATGGCCCCGCAGCCACGCCGTGAATTGCGGGCTCGCAAGCAAGTGCCGCTAGTGGCCCGTAGCTGGCAACCGCAGCAACAGGACTATCGTCATCGTGTTATTTTAGCGGATGCTAAGAAAAACAAAAGCCATCTGTAGAGAGGCGAATGTATTTCCTAATGAAATGCCAATGTCACCCAAAATTACCTTCGGAAGAAAATTATACAAATATTTATTAACGAATTGTAAGAAATAGTCAATTACTCTCATGGGCTTATAGAAATTCATTACATACCAAAAGTTCCTGCCCTAGCACACAAAGAATCGAGAGTACAGACAACTATGAAATACACGAGATAACCCATTCACATGAATAACAAGAAAAAAATTATCTGCAATCTTTCGCTTTATCATTCACTGAACAGCTTTAAACAAAGGCCCCTTGCAAGACATTGAAAAATCGTCATTTTGGAAAAAATTAAAAAAAAAAAAAAAAAAAAAAAAAGCAACACTATGTCTATATAATGTACCCATCCATGGGTTGATTACCCAGGGATTGAAAGAATTCGCTTCTCAAAATAAATCACAAGAAAAATGAAATATTTTTCCTCTTTAGAAGAAATGTAGCTTCGGACAGTGGAAAAAAAGATATAGCGGTAAATATGTAAACTGAATGTGAAGAGAACGGATAAATATATTAATGAAACAATCGCCTTTCAGGACCACAAGGGCAGCACAAAACTTTGGAAAGTGCCCTTAAGTTGGTACACTTCTTGAAAATGTGTGAAGTTCCCCTAAGTTAAAAAAAAAAAAAAAAAAAACAATCTTTACGCTGAAAAAATAAATTTATGAATTATATGAAACGGACATTTATGAAAAATACCTCGCAATATTGTTAAATTAAAAAGATAACTCTTAGTTTCACATCGCGCAAAAAAGAGACATTCAGTTTCAAGTAAAGGCGCGTACGTGCCAAATCAGTGTAGTGGCCAGTGCGACCGCTTCCCAAGCAGACTGTCTTTGGTTTCAATGCTAGCCAGATCCAAAAGCACGTTTTTCGGGACTTGTTGAGAAAATTTCCCCAGAGGCGTGACGTCATGCAGAAGTTTCGTTGTAGGGAAAGGAAGGGTAGTTGTGCCTTCGGGAAACTGCGGGTTAACAATTTTCTTTTTCTATGGCTACTACTGGAAAATTAGCGGACAAGATGCGGTAAGTCATCATTTACGTCACGTGATTGCCAATGGCCGGGGAAACCAGCAGACCACACTAGGCTAGCCATCATTTATGGCACGTGCTTGCAGGGCCGCTTGTGGCAACCACTGCCTGTGATGGATAACTGATGGCCCTGTTCTGGCATATGACAATCCAATCCGGTGCCAATAGCTGGCCACCTGCTGGCCAATGTTGTGGCCTGCCGGGACATTTTATTGACCGTTGGGCAGCGGTAACATAGTGCTGGGCCATTGCTGGCTGCTAGTGCTGGCTTGAGCGATGGCCCAGCAACACTATTTTGGCTGGATAGTCAATGGATAACGTCATAAAAAAATCAACCGGATTTCTAGAATTCATAAAATATCCACCAATAGAATCAGCTTTACGCTCACTAACTTCTCAAAAGCATGTTATGAAAATTAACAAATTTGCACAAAAAGTGGAAGTAAGATATTTGAAACAAAGGGATTTTCATATAAGCAGTGATGTATTCAGGTGCATTTTTTCGAGGCTGCTTAGACTCCCCGAAAATCCGTGAACGCCCCCTCCCCCGTGGGTTTTTGGACGATCTGCCCTTGTATGTAATCTAATTGTTTTCGTTTATAGCTGTATATTTGGAGAAATTAATTAAAAAGAAAAACTTAAGAAAATGAAGGAAAATATAATAGTAATAAAAAAAAACATCCACATGGACTTCAGTCTGAAATTTCTATCATCCTTTAATAAAACCTTAAACAGTCCTCGCTGAAGGGGCAATTTTTAAAGCACTAACAATTCAGACTACTTCCGCAATAAAATCCCAATGCCACAGAGTAGAGATGTTTGCACTGCAACACATCATCATATTTTGGAAGCTGGCATTCAATTTTATTTCAGTCTTCTGGATGCCGACTTTCCATGTATGCGGTTAAGCCTTAGTGTAGCTAACGTGATGCTACTGCTTCTAATACAACAAAATATTTGCTAACTAATTTTTAGCAATAGCAAATTACGAATAATTGTTCCCATAAAAAGGTAGGTTTTTTTTCCGAGGCGATGGGTGATTTACGCTCTGTGAATCAAAGAAAGACTCAAGGCACCTTAAACTGTCATCCACGCACACAAACGATTAGTTAGGGTTTTTTTTTACTATGTGCTAATCTAAATAAGCTAAAGGTGCTGAACCCAAATGGCAGTGGAATGGTTTGCACCATACGTTTTCAGGGATGTCTTCCCAATGGCGGAAGTCCCAGTTACAGACAGGGGGAAAACTAGTGCCAATTGCGGACAGATCCTCTTTCTGTCCGCAACTGGCAAAGGGGAAAGGACTTAGTGAGGGATTAGGAAAATTCCTAATCTCTGACCAAAATTTTATTTGTCGTCATTCAAATATTGGAAAAGTGGTATGCAGACAAATTTGCGATTTATTTCATTCTATTTGAATATCTTCTCATCAGCCTATTTAAAAAAGTATGTTTTTTTTGTTTATGCTTTGTTGTACGCTACTGTGGGTCGTTAACAGAAAACCATAGAGTATATAAACATAAATTTATACAATATACAGCCGGGGCCAGTACACCTTTAAGAATGAGATTCCAGTGCGGCTATAACTTTTTTCAAACCCAATTTCTAAAAAAGTTAATATTTTTTGTTAATCTGGTTTATTTTATTCCGCCTTCTTTAATTGAAAACAAAAAGTGAAAAAAAATACACAAATATTCTCATAAAACATACTGTATATCAGTTTCAAAATAAAATTACAAAACTGAAGGTAGCTGTTGATTTCTTCGTCATTATTCCAACTTCTGAATGAACGATAGATTCTTCAAACAACGTACGATATTCGCCGTTGTGGAAAACTCTGCCTTAGTTTTGCTGATCCGCTCACCCAATTTGATTGTTGCTTTTTGTCTTTCCTTGCCCTCGAGATTTAGGCACTTTCTGCCGTACAAGAAGTCGTTGGTGTCACGTCAATTCGTCGCGTGCGTCAATTCGTCGACTACGTCAATTCGTCGCCTGCGTCAATTCGTCGCGCGTCAATTCGTCGCGCGTCAATTCGTCGCGCGTCAATTCGTCGCGCGTCAATTCGTCGACTACGACAATTCGTCGCGCGTCAATTCGTCGCATGCGTCAATTCGTCGACCACGACGATTCGTCGCGGACAAATTCGTCGACTACCTCAATTCGTCGACTACGTCAATTCGTCGCGTTTACCGATTTTGGTTACATACAAAACGAATGCAGGAAAACGTACGATTTCGAACGTCTTGCTCCCTGATCAAATTTATAAAGTTTGGACACGCAGACAGGATAGGAATATTATGTTTTTCTTTGGCACTAAAAATATTAGACGGTAGACGGTTTTTGGAACGGGGCAGGGCCCGGTTGGACAGAGCCCCCCATATACAAAATTTTCGTAAAATCTACAGTTTTCAATTCAGAACCACCAAATCTGGTATACTATCTCGTGGTATTCTAACTTAGACTGCAGACGGCTTTGGGAAGCGGTTGCAGAGGGGGGGGTTGAGCCCCCTCCTACAGAATTGCCGTAAGATATAGTTTTCAATTTAGGAACTACCAAATTTGGTATATTATCTCATGGTACTCTAACTTAGACGGTTTTTTTGGAACGGGTCAGGGGCCCGGTTGGTCAGAGCCCCATACACAAAATATTCGTAAGATCTAGAGTTTTCAATTCAGAACCACCAAATCAGGTATCCTATCTCATAGTACTCTAACTTACACGGTTGTCAGTTTTTGGAACGGGTCAAGGCCCGGGGAGTCAGAGCCCCTCCCCCCTACATACAAAATTTTCGTAAAATCTCGTTTTCATTTCAGAACCATCAAATTTGCTATCATGAAACTCTAACTTAGAAGCTAAACGGTTTTTGGTAGGGGTTGGTGCCCGCGGGTTTGGAGCCCCCCTCATAAAAAATTTCGTAAAATCTACAGTTTTCATCTTAGAACCACCAAATTTCGTATACTATCTCATGGTACTCTAACTTTGACGCTAGACGGTTTTGGGAAGGGGTTGGAGCCCGCGGGGTCGGGGCCCCCCTCATAAAAATTTCGTAAAATCTACAGTTTTTATCTTAGAACCACCAAAATTTGGTATACTATCTTATGGTACTCTAACTTAGTCGGCAGACCGTTTTGGAACGGGTCAAGGCCCGGGGGTCAGAGCCCCCCACATACAAAATTTTCTTAAAAACTACAGTTTTCAATTCAGAACCACCTAATCTGGTATACTATCTCATGGTACTCTAACTTAGACGCTAGACGGTTTTGGGAAGGGGTTGGAGCCCGGGGGTCAGACCCCCCCCGAATAAAAACTTTTTCGTAAATACTACAGTTTTCAATTTAGAACCACCAAATTTGGTATACTATCTCATGGTACTCTCATCTTAGACGCTAGAAGGTTTTTTGAAGGGGTGGCAGCTCCGGGGGTCGGCCCCCTCATAAAATTTCGTAAAATCTACAGTTTTCATATTAGAACCACCAAATTTGGTATACTATCTTATGGTACTCTAACTTAGACGGCAGACCGTTTTTGGAACGGGCCAAGCCCCGGGGGTCACAGCCCCCCACATACAAATTTTTCTTAAAAAACTACAGTTTTCAATTCAGAACCACCTAATCTCGTATACTATCTCATGGTACTCTAACTTAGACGCTAGACGGTTTTTGGAAGCGGGTTGGAGCCCGCGGGGTCGGCCCCCCCCCCTCATAAAAAATTTCGTAAAATCTACATTTCAAAATTGTCTTTATTCTTCAGTTTTTATCTTAGAACCACCAAATTTGGTATACTATCTTATGGTACTCTAACTTAGTCGGCAGACCGTTTTTGGAACGGGTCAAGGCCCGGGGGTCAGAGCCCCCACATACAAAATTTTCTTAAAAACTACAGTTTTCAATTCAGAACCACCTAATCTGGTATACTATCTCATGGTACTCTAACTTAGACGCTAGACGGTTTTTGGAAGGGGTTGGAGCCAGAGGGGTCAGACCCCTTCCCGAATAAAAACTTTTTCGTAAATACTACAGTTTTCAATTTAGAACCTCCAAATTTGGTATACTATCTCATGGTACTCTAACTTAGACGCTAGACGGTTTTTTGAAGGGGTTGCAGTCCGGGGGTCACCCCCGCCTCATAAAAATTTCGTAAAATCTACAGTTTTCATATTAGAACCACCAAATTTGGTATACTATCTTATGGTACTCAAACTTAGACGGCAGACCGTTTTTGGAACGGGTCAAGGCCCGGGGGTCAGAGCCCCTCACATACAAAATTTTCTTAAAAACCACAGTTTTCAATTCAGAACCACCTAATCTGGTATACTATCTCATGGTACTCTAACTTAGACGCTAGACGGTTTTTGGAAGGGGTTGGAGCCCGGGGGTCAGACCCCCCCCTCCGAATATTTTTTTTTTGTAAAATCTACAGTTTTCAATTTAGAACCACCAAATTTGGTATACTATCTCATGGTAATCTAACTTAGACAGTAGACCGTTTTTGGGACGGATGAAGGCCCGGGGGTCAGAGCCCCCACATACAAAATTTTCTTAAAAACTACAGTTTTCAATTCAGAACCACCTAATCTGGTATACTATCTCATGGTACTCTAACTTAGATGCTAGACGGTTTTGGGAAGGGGTTGGAGCCCGAGGGGTCAGACCCCCCGAATAAAAACTTTTTCGTAAAATCTATAGTTTTCAATTTAGAACTACCAAATTTTGTATATTATCTCATGGTAGTCTAACTTAGACGGTAGAAGGTTTTTGGAACGGATCAAGGCCGGGGGTAAGACCCCCCCCAACATACAAAATTTTGTTAAAATCTTTATTTTTCAATTCAGAACCGCCAAATTTTGTGTCATCAAACTCTAACTTAGCGGGAGACGGTAAGTGAAAGCGCAATATCATTAACTTGATTTGTTATGCAAACCTTATAAATACGACCACAGCGATTAAAAGTTACTAAAGAGTCCTTGTAAGTAATATTTTTTGACCGAGTGCAAGTACAGTTTACGAAATGTCAACAGGTCAAAATATCTAAAGTAACAATGAAATTTGGGATATTTCTTTTTTCTTTCTTTTTATTTCAGTTTTGACACTTGTATTAAGTTTTAAAAACATATATTTCTGCTATCGTATACCTTGATTGTGCTTTAAACAGAATTTCTTACCATGTTTTGGGTATTTTGTTTTGTGTGGTTGCAGTTTTTTTAATGTTTTGGGCATTTCATTTTGTGTGGTTACTTCTTTTTATGTTTTGGGCATTTTACTTTGTATGGGTGTTTTTGTTATGTTTTTATTCTTTTCTTTTCTGTGGTGGTTGTAATGTCGACAGGATGAAAAGGGGAAACTGTGGACAGTCACGATGCCTACTTGCTTCTAATTTTTTTTTTCAAATACAGCACATGATTTTGTATTGAGTTATACCACTTACTCATTAAGCGACTACAGGTTTCTTTAAATATGAACGTTTTCTTAGAGCCTTTTGTTTCCTCTACCTAGCTTTTTCGGTTCCGCAATTTCTTTTCTTGGTTTTAGAATATTTTCCTTATTATTAATCTATTTTCTCATGCAAACTCTTTATGTAAGGTATGTTTATTCTATCGAAGTATTTTGCAATTATACGTAAAGTCCTGTTGCTGAAGTAAAAAAAAATATTTCCAACTGAAACAACGCAGTTCAGATATTTTCCCGCTGTTAACTCAAAGAATGAAAACAAAAACAACAAATCTGTGCAATGGTTGAGGCATGAGACAGTACTTACTGGTAACCAGGCAAAGTTTTAAGGAAGAATGAGCTTAAGAATTTCTAACTGCAACAAAAAAGAGCATCCGCACTGTATCCCTCCCCATCCCCTAGTGCCGGCCTTTGGACGTCTTGAAAGAGAAGTCTTAAGGACACATCTGTATCGTAATTGCCTGAGCATTCGCGACAATCTTCTGGTGTCGTAGTAGAAAAACACACTTCCTACTTCGCCTAAATTGCTTGGATGTAATGCCAACGAACAAAGTTTTGCTCTCGCATTGGATTTCTGTTGCTTTTGATGGAATACTTTTCCCCTGGAGTTCACCGCTTTCACTATAGTCTTCAAGACAGGCGGCAATACACCCCAACGTAAAACACCAATTTCACGGCAATTAACTGCAATTAGCGAAAGAGAGGGGCGGTACAGGAAATAAGTCGAACGAGACAGATCTGAACTTAGAAAGTCGGGGGAAGGTGTTGCATGAAAAACTGTGTTTGGCTTACATATCATTTGGCACGTAGGGACGTAGGTTTCGTTTAATATGTTACGGGGTAAACGAATTGTCTTTTCAGTTTAACAATTTTCTTTCATACGCATGGTGCAACACAAAAAAATTGAATTAATTTTTGAGATTTAGCATGACGCCTACCGGCCCAGAGTACAGCTGCCCAGCCCGTGCCTGCTGCCGCCTCCGGAACCTGGCTCCCGGGTTCTTCGCATCTGTTGATCCCCTGTCTGGAGCGTCCCACCTGTAAAATACATGTACCTCTGCGTTTTGGAAAAACAAAACATAAGATGCCGATCCTTAAAATTAACCACTTCTTGTGACCGCAGGTACGAAAATCTTGAACTTCGCTTAAACCCTAACTGGAAGAACAAGCTTCACGTGATTGTCTGTATTCTGAGTGTTTTATTGAATGGTTGATCATTAGTTCGTAGTTGACTGGAGAACAGAGAACGTGCTTGTTGAAACCTTTGTTGTGCGTTGTCAAGTGATAATAGTGGAAATTTATCATTCTAAATATTTTGGAAAGAGAAAGTGCATTGTTTTCCGAAGGCACTATGCAGATGAAGAATGCAACATAAATAGTTAACTCACAAAAAGAAAATGATTTGCTGAAATGGAAAGGGTATTTATTTTGCCATAACAGAGTGCGAGGTGATTTACGGTATTGTCACTGTATTGAAAGAAATTATGGAAATTGTACTGGCTTTGCTAGTACTATTCTTATTGGAGATGAACACAGGATGCACAATGAGAAACCACATAATCATGCTCCAAGACCGGAGAAAAGTGATTTTGCGGTTGCAAGAGCGCAAATAAAAGAACGAGCGAGAAATACGGACGAAGCCCTGCACAAATTATTCAAACCGTGACAACGTCAATGGCCACAGTAAATGCAGCTTACATGCCTAATATGGATGCACTAAGGCAAGTTGTAAAAAAGAGAAGACAGGCCAAGACATGCCTGCGGAGCCTACGACTTCAGAACGGATCGATGCCCCAATAAATTTACAGGAGAAGATGGTGCAAAATTTCTTGGCAGCGGTAGCGCATTTGGACGTCAAAGAATTATTTTATTTTTAACAGAGAATAATTTACGAAAGCTTAAAGAAGCACCCCTCTGGATTATGGATGGGACATTTGAAATTTGTCCAACCCTTTTTAGGCAATTATGTTCCATTCATGCTATAGTTGAAACGAATCCAGAGATGCACAGACTTGTCCCACTAGTTTATGGGTTACTTTCCAGCAAGTATAAATAATATAATACTATTATAAAGTATTTTTGTAGGATTTACAAGACTATGCATCAGACTATGATATTCAGCTTGCACCACAATATACGCATAATAATAGATTTTGAAATAGCTACCGTTATAATGCTGTTAAAAAGGAATTTGGAAGCAGCACACACAAATGTTCTTGGTTTCATCTCGGAAAAAAATGTGCTGAGGAATATCCATCCTCTGGCATAGCCTTGGAATATAAGGAAAACAGTGAGTTTGCTCTCAAAGTCAGACATTTGCAAGCACTCGCATTTTTTTCATCTGATGAAATTCCAGCTGCTTTTGAAGAAGTGAAATCAATTTTACTAGAATATGCAGATTCTGTAGTTCAGTGGTTTGAGGAAAATTATGTTCTTGGAAAATTTCGTGGAAGCAGAAGAAACAATCCAAGCAGAAGCCCTCCGCTGTTCCCGCCAACAATTTGGTCAGTTAGTGAAAACAATTTATTTGGCTTTCCCAGAACACAAAACGAACTTGAAAGATTAGACAGACGCTGGAATACAATTCTGGGAGAGAAAAAACTGTGACTGTACGAAATAATCAGTGAAATTGCGAAAGAGCAGAGAACAACTATGGCTAAAATCGAAAGAGTGATAGCACAGATTCCAACAAATCCACCCAGAAGAGAAACGCTGGCAAGATAAAAAGGAATTCGAACTTCTTTGGTGCACAGAGACAATGTTAACATGCTGGACATTTTAAGAGGAATTTCATATAATTCTACCCTTTACTAAAATGTGCTGGTATTTCTCACTAATTGAATTATACCTTTTACTAACTTGTGTTTGAATTTTTCAAGAATGTAATTCCGCCGAAGATGCAAGAATGTAAAACACAACGCAAAATTAAAAAAGTCAAAATTTTCAAAATAGGATGTCAAAAACATAAAATGTCAAAAAGTAATCCAAAATGTGAAACATATAAAAATTCAAAATGCAATCCAAAATGTGAAACAAGTAAAAATTCAAAATGCAATCACAAGTCACAAGCATTACAAAAATGCGAAACGCTAAGTAACAAGTACAACACAAAATAAAACAAATGCCAAAAAAATGCATACGCTTTGTAAAATGTACAAAATAAAATAAATGCCATATTCACAAATATTTCATGACGAGTCAAGTTAAAAATGAGCTTTTACTTAGACTTCAAATAATAATTACTAGCCTCTACATCTTTTAAGTCTTTCATAAGTGCAACATCATTAACCTGACTTGTCATCAAACATTATCAATATGACCATAGCATACAATCACTTAAAAGACTTGTTAATGGATGAATTGAGGAATCACCAAGTTCAGCGGGTGAAAGTTAATGGTTGCTTATAGTTTTGTACTCGAGTAAATGCGCAACACAGTAAACTTTACTTTCTCTGAAAATTTTATGTATATGAGCACGGTTGATTGAAAACTGATAAAAAGGCTTAAGGCCTGTTTATTAATTTTTGTGCCTCAGTCAAAACGCAGTACCATAGCCTTGACATGTTATCGAAACCTTATGAATACGTCGGACTAAAAATTCCTAAAAAAAGTTTACGCCTAAGGTCTTGTAACTAAAGTTTTGTGACAGGGGTAAAACTGCAACATTAATAACTTGACATGTTATGTTAACGTTGTGAATATGAGCACGGCGGATTAAAGATTTCAACAAATAGCCTTTGGGATTAATGTGTTGTAGCTGAGTAAAAATGTAACATTATCTTGATTTTCTATATAAACCAAACTACGTGCTGAAATGGCCCAACTATATATACGTATACTTCAACCCTATACCGAAGCGCTGACAAGGTGAAAACAAAAGTGCAATTTTGTACGGTCCCCTAACATTTTATGGCCAGCCTACATGGAAGTGGACACCTTGATATCAAAAACATACTTTTTGTACGGTCCACAACAAATAGCAATGGACACGTCGCAATCTTTGGGGGGGGGTTAACGACCACCGTGATCAATTCAGTGGGCTATAAGCAGTTGTACATTCCCAATTTTGGGCCACTGGTTCCTGGGAAGGGGGACAGCCAGTGCCAGAAGTCAAGCACAACGTCCATGATTCACCGGGATTTGAACCAGGATCCTTCTCGACAAGTGGTCAGAAGCCAGCGCCTAGATCACTCCGCCACCGTAGCGGCACACGTTGAAATGTATTTTTCATACGACCCCAAACGCTCTTATGGACATACTAGATTAAACTGGACGCAAATAAATCATTAATATAATTTGTACTAGCAGGGATACCAGTTATTTGCCAGGTACATATTACTATTTGTGGAATCACCAAGTTCAGCGGGTGAAAGTTAATGAATGAAAAAGATATTCCTGCAATTTTCCAGTAAACTTATTTTAAATTTTTTGATTTAGTTAATTTAACTTTGCGAAACAAAAAAGAAAGAAAAAGGAATGGGAGTACTTACCTTCTAGGAGACATCTATAGAACTGCCGCACATCTGGGGTGTGCTTCTGTGAATCCCGCGACACAGAAATGCAATGTACCTATGTGATGTCGCATGCATACGACTTCACATTGGCATTGATCATCTTTTTCTTACCGTTTTGAATTTTGAATATCTGGAACTCTCTGTTTACATTACATGATATTTCTTTCTGATAAGCCGTTCGTTGGTAGTGAAAGCTGAACTATATAGATTTGTGTTTTTAATACACCATTAAACGAATATTTTTGCACTTTATTGTTATCTACAGTCCCTAACTTAGACCGCAGGTTGGTTAGTTGGTTGGTTGGTTGAAGGTTTACGGTGCAAAACCTTCAAAGGGCCAAAGAGCGCATTAGAACGTAAATAGGGTATTCTTAAGAGTAAAAAACGGAACTTTTTACGAAAATTTTGAATGGGGCTACCATGACCCGGGCCCCGACCCCTTCCAAAAACCGTCTACCGTCTAAGTTAGATAACCATAAGTAGTATGCAAAATCTGGTTGTCCTAAATTGAAAACTATAAATTTTACGAAATTGTTATGAGGAGGGGAAGGGGCTCTCACCCCGGGGTTCCAGCCCCTTCCAAAAACCGTCTAGCGTCCAAGTTAGAGTTTCATGATACCAAATTTGGTGGTTCTGAATTGAAAACTGTAGTTTTTAAGAAAATGTTGTATGTCTGTGTGTGGGGGGCGGGGGCGGGGGGCTCCGACCCCCAGGGCCTTGACCCGTCCCAAAAACCGTCGACCGTCTAAGTTAAAGTCCCATGAGATAGTATTCCAAATTTGGTGGTTCTAAATTGAAAACTGTAGATTTTACGCGGCATTTTTATGGGGGGGCTCTTACCCCCCGGGCTCCAACCCCTTCCAAAAACCGTCTAGCGTCTAAGTTAGAGTACCATGAGATAGTATACCAAATTTGGTGGTTCTAAATTGAAAACTGTAGATTTTGCGAATTTTTATATGAGGGGGGCCCTTACCTTCCGGGCTGCAACCCCTTCAAAAAACCGTCTAGCGTCTAAGTTAGAGTACCATGAGATAGTATACCAAATTTGGAGGTTCTAAATTGAAAACTGTAGTATTTCCGAAAAAGTTTTTATTCGGGGTGTCTGACCCCCGGGCTCCAACCCTTCCAAAAACCGTCTAGCGTCTAAGTTAGAGTACCATGAGATAGTATACCAGATTAGGTGGTTCTGAATTGAAAACTGTAGTTTTTAAGAAAATTTTGTATGTGGGGGCTCTGACCCCCGGGCCTTGACCCGTTCCAAAAAACGGTCTGCCGTCTAAGTTAGAGTACCATAAGATAGTATACCAAATTTTGTGGTTCTACGATGAAAACTGTAGATTTTACGGAATTTTTATGAGGGGGGCCGACCCCCGGGCTGCAACCCCTTCAAAAAACCTTCTAGCGTCTAAGATAGAGTACCATGAGATAGTATACCAAATTTGGTGGTTCTAAATTGAAAACTGTAGATTTTTCGAAAAAGTGTTTATTCGGGGGGTCTGACTCCCGGGCTCCAACCCCTTCCAAAAACCGTCTAGCGTCTAAGTTAGAGTACCATGAGATAGTATACCAGGTTAGGTGGTTCTGAATTGAAAACTGTAGTTTTTAAGAAAATTTTGTATGTGGGGGCTTCACCCCCGGGCCTTGACCCGTTCCAAAAACGGTCTGCCGTCTAAGTTAGAGTACCATAAGATAGTATACCAAATTTGGTGGTTCTAAGATGAAAACTGTCAATTTTACGAATTTTTTATGAGGGGGG
This sequence comes from Macrothele yani, assembly GCA_039090855.1. Taxonomy (NCBI): domain Eukaryota; kingdom Metazoa; phylum Arthropoda; class Arachnida; order Araneae; family Macrothelidae; genus Macrothele; species Macrothele yani. Next base: position 188,347,915 of record CM077034.1, on the reverse strand, counting down.
CCGACCCCCGGGCTGCAACCCCTTCAAAAAACCTTCTAGCGTCTAAGATAGAGTATCATGAGATAGTATACCAAATTTGGTGGTTCTAAATTGAAAACTGTAGATTTTTCGAAAAAGTGTTTATTCGGGGGGGGTCTGACCCGCCGGGCTCCAACCCCTTCCAAAAACCGTCTAGCGTCTAAGTTAGAGTACCATGAGATAGTATACCAGATTAGGTGGTTCTGAATTGAAAACTGTAGTTTTTAAGAAAATTTTGTATGTGGGGCTTCACCCCCGGGCCTTGACCCGTTCCAAAAAATGGTCTGCCGTCTAAGTTAGAGTACCATAAGATAGTATACCAAATTTGGTGGTTCTAAGATGAAAACTGTCGATTTTACGAAATTTTGTATGAGGGAAGGGGGCCTCCAACCCCTTCCAAAAACCGTCTAGCGTCTAAGTTAGAGTTTCATGTTACAAAATTTGATGGTTCTGAAACGAAAACTAGATTTTACGAAAATTTTGTATGTAGGGGGGGGGGAGCTCTGACTCCCGGGCCTTGACCCGTTCCAAAAACCGACAACCGTCTAAGTTAGAGTACTATGAGATAGGATACCTGATTTGGTGGTTCGGAATTGAAAACTGTGTGTGGGGGCTCTGACCAACCGGGCCCCTGACCCGTTCCAAAACCGTCTAAGTTAGAGTACCATGAGATAATATACCAAATTTGGTAGTTCTAAATTGAAAACTATATCTTACGGCAATTCTGTAGGAGGGGGCTCAACCCCCTCTGCAACCGCTTTCCAAAACCGTCTGCAGTCTAAGTTAGAATACCACGAGATAGTATACCAGATTTGGTGGTTCTGAATTGAAAACTGTAGATTTTACGAAAATTTTGTATATGGGGGGCTCTGACCAACCGGGCCCTGCCCCTTTCTAAAAACCGTTTACCGTCTAATATTTTTAGTGCCAAAGAAAAACGTAATATTCCTATCCTGTCTGCGTGGCCAAACTTTATAAATTTGATCAGGGAGCAAGACTTTCGAAATCGTACGTTTTCTTGCTTTCGTTTTGTACGTAACCAAAATCTGTAAACGCGACGAATTGACGCAGTCGACGAATTGACGCGCGACGAATTGACGTAGGCGACGAATTGACGCGCGACGAATCGTCGCAGTCGACGAATTGACGCGCGACGAATCGTCGCAGTCGACGAATTGACACGCGACGAATCGTCGCAGTCGACGAATTGACGCACGCGACGAATTGACGTAGAACCGAAGTCGTTGTTCCTCTCTTCATCTTTCAAGCACGTTATTAACTTCGCGACTTTAGGATGAGGATTTTTGATGCCTGCATTTAACTGATGGTTCCGGCCTTCGACGACATCATTTGCGCTGTGTTGTTTGTTGTTGCAATTCCAGATTTCTACAATTGATACCTGATTTTCCAGCCAATTCTGAAATAATCATAAAATTTCTGAAGGTTTTCATTAATGGGACTGGATTCTTGAGTGCATATCCAACCATCGTCTTTATTTTTCACAGAAAGATAGGCCAATGAAGCACACATTAGGAGGTGTTGCCTTATCTTCTGGTTATTGTTATATTTATTCAGTAATCCCAGTTCTTGGATTTTTCGCTAAAGGGAGTGTTTACGTAATCTCTCACTAAAACTGTTCTGCTTTTCCCAGTTGCGGACAGAACCGGATGTGTCTGCAATTGCCACTGTTTTTTCCTCTGTCCGCAATTGGGACCAAACCGTTTTCAGGTAACGCTGTAAAGATTCCTCATGTAATTAGAAACGCGTTTGTAGTTAGGCGAGGACATTATTTCCACTCCTAATATTGAGAGTGGAGGATTTTCTCCAGCACAGTATTATCTTACTATCATCCTCAATGTTTTACACCACCCCATGGTGAAATCCGTGGTGCGTTACTGAATTAAAGCCAAGTTATAACATTTTATAAATTTTTAATAATTTATATGTGTAGATTTCTGTGAATTCGCATTTGCGATATACGAGAATAAGTAAATTTTTATAGTCTTTATAATTTTTATATGTGCTAATGTACATATAAGTAACAAAATTGTGATTATATGTATATAAATGAGTCAACAAGGTTTATCCCCCTCCCCCTTCCGGGAAAAGCTCTCAGCTCTCTTAATGCAACACTGCATATAAGATAGTTTAGAAAACACTATAGAGGGAAACATGATATTACTCTACTCCTCCAAGTAGAAACATTTTGCATAGCGAAAAATTTGAAAATATCCAAAAAATAAACCTCATAACAAAAGCTATGCTAAGGAAAAATAATTTTTCAAACACATCTCCTGGAAGGAGAAAAAGGTTTTGACATTTATTCTCCCCTGTCGGAAAGCTGTGCATTATTTAAAGACAATAATGCTCTCCATCGTTATTTAGCAAATAGCATACACTGAAGAGCAATTGACTTATGCAAATGTGGTGCAAATGTTGCGCTGTGGGCGTCCCTGTAAACGGAAACGACATGACGTATGCAGCGATCCGACAATATAAGGAGTGTAGCGACGGGAATCAATAAGGGTCGGACGCAGTATGGGTAAGACAAAGGATCTAAGAGCATTTGATCGTGGGCAAATTGACGGGGCCCGACGAATGGACCACTCCATCTCGAAAGTCGTGCTGTGACCACTCCATTTCGAGCCACTGTGTCACGGGTGCACCGTGAGTACATCGAATCCTGTAAAATCATCCCTGCAAGAGCCAACTGCCGTGGACAACAGCGTGTGGATGAGCAGGCTCATCGTCGGCTAGCTCGCATTGTAACAGCGGATAGACGAGAAACAGTGAAAGGAATCACTCGGCAATTTAATGTTGGTGCACAAAAACGTGTAAGCAGTAACACCATACAGAACCATCTCCTCGCTATGGGGGACAGAAGCCATCGTCCCACGAGGCTACCGCTGCTGCCCGCACATCACAGGGTGCAAAGATTAGCATAGGTGCGGGAACATCACCACTGGACCCTAGACATATGGAAAAATGTAGCCTGGACTGATAAGTCGAGATTCACGTTGGTACATGCGGATGGCAGGATACTAGTACCTCGCACACCACATGAAGCGATGGATCCTTCTTGCCAGATGGTATTCTTCAAGCTTTTGGGGGTGGCATTCTCATCTGAGGACTGTTTATGTGGACTGAAACGGGACCCCTGGTCCGTGTGATATCGTCCCTCACAGGTCAAAGTTACCGGGATATCCTGGACGACCATTTGCTCCCGTTTGTGCGTCCTCAGCATCTCACTGGGACCTTGATCCTGCAACAAAACAATGCAACGTGCCATCGCTCCCGAATCGTATCCGAATGGTTGAGTGAACACTCCATCGACGTGAACTTGATTACTTGGCCAGCTAGGTCACCTGACCTTAAATCCCATCGAGCACATCTGGGATGCCATCGAGAGAGATGTTCAAGGCTCTGACCCTCCTCCATCAAATCTTCGTGTTGAGGCGTCGTGGATCCGTATGGCTTCCCAACGTTTCCGGTGTCTTATCGAGTCCATGACGAGACGAATCGCCACCGTGATTAGGGCGAAAGGTGGTGCTACACGTTACTAGACAGGCACCTCTAATTCAATTGCTCTTCAGTGTAGAGTAAATAAATAATTTTTATAGGGCTTTTAGAAACGTAAATAAAGCTGCAAATAAATGTATACAAATACTACACGTACATAGCGCCAGAGCTTTGAGCTACAAAAAAGTCCTCAAGCGCTAGCAAAGTCTTCCACCAGGGATATGATATCCTGTGTTTAATTTTTTTAATCGGACTTTTACAAGCGAAGATATCGATAAAAAAATTTAAAATTTGTGCCTAATAGCGGAGAAGATGTGCATTGTTTTCTAATGGAAATGCACAAAAAATGTTTTCATAGTTAATGGTACCTGAAAGAAGAAAAAATTTCATTTTTTTTTCAGTTGGGTGTTTGGTCTCCCAGATACTGCTGCAAATATGTTGACAACAGACACGCAAACGTACGCCATCAAATAGCACACCCGTGCATTAAATTTCGTTTAAAATGATATGCAAAACATTTTGCATCAGAAGGGACCTCAGATGAAGAAACAATTTTTCAAATCAGAATATTAGAAGCAGAGATATCGATATGTCATTCATGCACGCCCTCCGGCGAAAAGACTGCACTATTTTAAGCAAAATCTATTCTCAAAATATTTTTAGTGGTAAACGCTAGCAGTCCACACAAGAATTTTTGTTAATATAGTTTGGGGAAGCGCAAATTTTCCTGTAAAAATACCAGAACAAGAGATGAAAATTTATGCCATCCTTTAGTGGCCTTTACCAAAAATGAGAAATTTTGTGCCAAACATTTCGCAGCAGGAGTTCCATCCAATGCACGAAGAATCTTTCAAAGGGGACTTTTAGAAGCCGTGATATCAGGGAAATCATAGTTTCACTTTACGCCCCTAAAACATAAATACTCTGTGAGTCACTTGAAAAACAAAATTGTAGAAACATGCAATGCATTGATTATTATATACTTTCCAGCATACAAGAGATTATTACTCAGGTTATTACCCAAGTTATGAGGATAATGGCTGTGGAATAAATCTGCTGTGGATTATATCAACATACGAGAAATTATTACTCAGGTTATTACCCAAGTTATGAGGATAATGGCTGTGGAATAAATCTCGAACCTGTGTCCTGACCTTCGATCCCATTTTGATGATATTCAAGAGAACCGGTTAGGTATACTTCCGGAACAACATGATAAAATTTTGTCTCAATTGAAGCATTTTTAGTCAAGGGCAATCGTATGGATCCCTCTCCTATGTTCTGGCCATTGACCCCATTTCAAAGAGGGTTCGTACACCCTTGAAGTTTTTGATTTTATAATCCAAATTTCCCCGACTAGCATACCACGTTCAAAATCACTTAAATCTTGATGAACTGCCATCTGAAGTGGAAATGCTACTACTTATGTTTGCGGATATATCAGGCTCTCTGTATACACTGAGTGGCCACTTTATTACGATAACCCCATCAGTACTTCGTTGGGCTACCTTTTGCCTTTAATACTGCGTGGATTCTTCGTGGCATGGACTCCTCGTTATATTAATAGGTGGTTTGTGGAATCTGAGACCATGCTTCATAAATAGCACTTTCCAGGAGTGTGAGATTGCAGGGTTGTGGATCCAGCTGCCTGATGGCTCGTTCAACTTCATCCCACAAATTCTTAATGATGTTGAGATCTGGAGATTGTGGGGGCCACCTAAGCAAAGTAAATTCACCGGCATGTTCCTGAAACCAATCATGTAAATACAAGCACTGTGTCAGGATGCATTATCTTGTTGAAATTCGTCATCGTCTTTGGGATAAACTAGCCACATGAAAGGATGCAGTTGGTCGGCAACTATGTTTAGATATGATGTGCTAGTCAGACGTTGATCAACACTATTTAAAGAGCTCAAAGCATGCCAGGAAAACATTCCCCAAACCATAACGTTGCCTACACCAGTTTGAAGGGCTGTAGCAATGCATTTGGGGTCCATGCCTTCGTGCTGTTTCCGCCAAATTCTCACTCGGCCATCGGCATGGTGCAACTGAAAACGTGATTCATAGATCGTACCACATAATTTGTTTCCAATTATCGACTATCCAATGCTTGTGCTGCTGTGCGAACTGGAGACATTTTCTCTCTTTAACTGCAGACAGCAAAGGTGTTCGAACTAGCCTTCGGCTGCCATATCCCATCCGATGCAGTGTACGGCCAACAGTGTGTGCAGAGATCATTTGAGGGGATCCTTGATTAAGATGGTGTGTAATTTCTGAACTGTTGCCCTTATGTTGTCCGTTACCAGTCTGGACATTCTCCGTTCTGCCGGAGCAGTCACTAGTCGATGACCACCACACGTTGCACGTAGAGACTCAATTTTTTGGTTGACAGTCCAGTCTTTAAACACTTTAACAACAGCTGCTCTGAGACATTTTACGAATGCGGCGGTTTCGGTGATACTCGCTCCATGGCTCTGAGCTCCTGCAAACATCCCACGTTGAAAGTCCGTTAAATCGCATTTTTCACATAGAAGATAATCATATGCTCAAAGTAAATGATCTGGAAGCGTCTTGGGAAATCTACCTCCAGCATAGGATTGAAAGTGTTTGATGATGAGATTTGTAGAAATGGACTGTTTTCGTGAAAGGTGCATTTCACAACGGCAAGACAGAAAAACCTTTGCCTGTTAATATTTGATATTCGTTAAGGTGCATGGGATATTATGCAGAAAGGATAAGAAAATAAAAAAACAAAATGCAGGTTGAATGTCGGATATTGGGTCACAATATTTTTTGGATAAAGTTTAGGTTTACTTCAATGGACAGTTTCTCTTCAAAGACAAGTTTTGGGAGTTTATTCCTGTGTCACAAGAGTATCACACATTTCTTTTTATCCGAGATGCACACTGTATCTCGTTTTTCTGATGGAGTTTTTTTCATTTTTGAGTGTGTGTGCGTGAAATTTAGAAAACCGGACCTGCATGCGAGTAGTATAATACTTTTTTAGAATTGCAGAATGTTCGAAAACAATGACTGAATTAAAATTTCAACGAAGTTGAAGTTCCGACATTTGATTCAGGTGTGGGAACAATGTTTTTGTTTTTTTTCTTCTTCCTGTCTAGCATTCATAGATGTCAGGAGGCAAAATATAACACTGCATATTTTTTTGCAGTTACTTCAATAGATATTTAATTCAGTTTCGTGATGATGGGAATATTTAATTTTAACCAAAGTAATTTTTCCAAACTCTGCAAAAATAAAAAAAATGGACGTTCGATCATTTTATGATAGGATATAAGTTTTAAAGTTTTTGGTATAACATTGCTCTAACCTTTTCATTTCCTTGTCCGCACGAAGTATGTTTTGATACTTCTTCTGGTTGTCCTCTAGTGACGCAGGTTTTTTTTTAGTTTACAGTTGCAAATAATATTTCTCTTGAACAACAATAAACATACATTACATACATATCACTAAGCTGTTCTCTGAGATTCAGAGGTTAGCTCCAAAAAGAAATACAAACTTCCAGGTATTTTTTACTTATTGTTGTCGTATCAAACTTCTCCATTTACAGCGATCTTGACATACAACTCGTGCTTCACTAATATCCATTACACGCCGTACACAAGATCTTTTATACTTCATACTCATAATCTTTTTCTCATGCAGACACTCCTGAATCTGATCCACCCATGTCTTCCTTGGCCTTCCTCTGCCCTTCCTTCCTGCCACTTGGGCTGAAAAGATTTTCTTAGTAAGCATTTCATCACTCATTCTTTCAACATGGCCAAACCACAGAAGCATATTGGTCTCCACCTTGCTAACAACATTTTGCTTCACAACACACAACTGCAATACATCTTCATTTCTCAAACAATCATATCGTGTCTTGCCACAAACCCCACGTAAGTAACGCATTTCTCCAGCACACAAACGACTCCTATGTTTCTTCTGCAGTACCCAGGTTTCACTGCCATACATCAGAGTAGGAACAATTAAAGTTTCATACACAGCCAAGCGGGACTCTCTAGAGAACCCATCATTCCTGTGAAAACCTCCCAGAGCAGCTATGACTTTCAAAGAAGAATTCACTCGCCTACTGATTTCACCATCCAACTTGTTCTCTCTGTCAAACATACTTCCTAAATACACAAACTCACTCGCCTGGTCAATCACAGTGCCATTTATACTTACATTACATTCAGTGCTGCCCGTTCCTCTCTCAAACACCATAACTTTGGTTTTTCGCTTATTTGCACTCAGTTTTAATTTCATGCAAATTTCGTGCATCCGAGTCAAAATACTCTGCAACTCACTTTTGCTCTCTGCCAACAGGACAGTGTCGTCAGCATACAGCAATCTGCACACACGGATATCACCAAGACATAAACCACTATAATCTATTTTGGCATCACGCATGCATGCATCCATAAATATATTAAACAGGCATGGTGACATTACACAACCTTGTCTAACTCCTGCACCAATGGAAAACCATTTTGATAAAACACCATTCACTCGTACACAAGCTCTACTACCAGCATACATGGCTTTTACACTATTAAGTAGATTCCCAGTAACACCATATTCATTCAATACCTTCCACAAAATTGTCCTATTCACTCGGTCGTAAGCTTTCCCTAAATCTATGAAGGCAGTCAAAACTTTCTTCCCAACAGCCAGATACATTTCAATCATCGTGCGTAATGCAAAAATCTGGTTAGTGCAGCCTTTACCAGGCATGAAACCACTCTGAACATCCCACACTTTCAATTATGTAAGACCATGTACTTTTCAATAACAACCTTACCAAACACTTTCTCTGGTACACTCAGTACGCTAATACCACGATAGTTCTTGCATTCAGTCTGATCACCTTTTCCCTCATACAAGGGAACAATAATAGCATCCTTCCAATCCCGAGGGACCATTCCTAACTCCCAGCACAACTGGCAAATTTCAGTTAACCAGTCAATTATACAGTCACCGCCATATTTCAACATCTCTGCAGTTATGCCATCAAATCCCGGAGCCTTGCCATTCTGAAGAGATTTTAGAGCTTTACACATTTCTTCTCTTGAGATCCCTCTTGTGCTTTCATCCCTCATTGTGACATCATCTGCGTTTGTCTCAAAATAATCTTTGCTTTCCTGATCTAATAACTCACAGAAGTATTCACGCCATCTGTCACTTAACTCATTGGGCTCCCATATCATTTCCCCAATCTCAGTCTTCACACAACTTACGACTTTGTTTCCCCTATTTTTCCTGAGTCTCATGTACTTCCAGAAGGACTTCCTATCTTTCCAAAAAGCCATTTCATGCCTTTCCACTTTCTCCTTACTATCTTATGCCTTACTCTTGAGAACCAGCTTAGCAGCTTCACGCTTCTTACAGCGATATTCATCCACAGAGACTCTACCTTGCAACATCCCCAAATAGGCTTCCTTCTTTCTCTTTACTGCCTCTTCAATCTCACTATTCCACCAAGCATCACCTCTATTGTTACCCACTGTTGTGTTGTCACATACCTCTTTAGCAGCAGTGACAACACAGTTCTTAAAACATTCCCACTTATTTTCTACATCCCTCTCACCAGACTTGAGTTCCTTCAGTCGTTCTCCGAGTAAGTCAGAATACCGCTGATGATCTTCAAGGAGCCTATCAACTTTTATTCGTTCTATCCTCGGTCTCTTCCTATTCCTTTTCCTCCAACCAACATTAAGTTTCACTCGTGACACTACCAAGTAATGATCAGAACCAACATCCGCACCACTCATCACACGGTGTCATTAACTAAGTGTTTCAAACGCTGATCGTAGACAACAAAATCCATCACACTCTTTTGACCAAGAGTACGATTTTCCCAAGTAAAAACAATAAAGCTTATTCAATTCCAAATATCTAGGAGTTACATGCACATAGATATTTTCACCCACTACTGTATTCTGACAAAGGATAATTTATGTTTTCTAATATGTATAATAAAATTTACGCACCTTTGAATTTCATTTAAAAGACAGTTGAACCGCCTTCTTATTTTTACTGGCAGGTACATATCCGCCGGGAATCTGCACAGTGTATATATTATGGCATTTTCTGTGAAGAAGAATTTATACGAAAAGCAGGTGCGAACAGCTTCATATGAGATTCATTTCGGTGGGCAGTTCACATCATATTAAAACTTGATTGCTATGCAGATAATAATAATAATAATATTAAAAATAATAATAAATACCTCCTATGTGTTTTCGGAGTTCTTGTGTTCAAAGAGGACAATTTTAGGATTTACCACCTAACATGAACTTGAGATTTATATTTAAGAGCACGCATTTTTCATCAGTTTATTGCTACCAAAAAAAAACATATAGCACAGCTTTCTACCATTTCTGCATGGCTAAATTTTATCCTTTCACCTTATGTTTTCAGAACATTAAAGAAAATATTAGTCTTAATTTTAAGTTACATGAAAATTTTTCTGAATTGCATCAACACATTGTTTCACTTTCTACATTGTATCAGCAAATAATAAACCAAAATCCCCCTCCATTATCCTTAACTTTTTAGAATTGTAGTTTCGTTTTGTTGATCGAATTACCTGCCATTCCACGCTATTGTATCAACCAATGTTTTAAATCATATCTAGATAATTTACTATTTCTATTGCAGAACAAATATAGGAAAAAACAAATCAATCGTGAATATTGCCCTAAATTTTACATAAAACAAAACAAACATACTCCAGTCCTTTATTGATCAAAATGTTGAGATTTCATGAGCATACACGGACTAAACATTCTATTTAGAATTCAGTGTGCAGATGCTTAAGACCCGGAACTCTCCATGAAAAATAGATGTTTGGTGGTCCATCTTTGTATGTAATTGTATGCTTATTTTAAAAGATATATTTAAGCATGTTTTAACACATAAATTTTATGAATCATTGGAAATATATTTTACAATGGCAGATATATTTTTATGGCTTCCCAGCATTTTCGGAGAGGTTTTCTCGTGGTGTATTTTAATTTGCCTCTTTAATATTTTGGGTTACCATCATAAAAGTATCCTCCGTGAGCCAGGATGACAAACGTACAGGTATGCACACAGCATTTGACTTAAATGCACATTTTAATGAAGCTTTGTCTCAATTTCCGTTTTCATGATTGGATACGCAAATTGAGACGAACCTCTAAGAATCGAAAACATGAATGCCAGTTGCTTCGACTAACGAATCCTGTTTTCAGATTAATAGGAAACTTGAGACTTGGTAGTTCTGGGTGGTGTAGTGCAGTGATTTTCAACTGGAGGTATTTCGGCACCTGGCAAGTAGTACGTGACGTCGTCCTAGATAAGATAATACCATTACACTTTTCTCAGCGTTTTGAATGTGAAACGCAGTCAAATGCATGGGTCATCACGCATTATTCATTGGATTGGAAAGACTTGCCGTGGACTTGTTTCCGCATTTTCCATGGAGGAGCTGAAAGGCTTTCAACCTATGACTCATTATTTTCTGTTGCGCTCAAAACAGCCGGAGAACATATAAGAAAAGGCAACAAACTTCAAGGTCAAAGTGTCTATTCTGGGCTGATAAGTAGGCTCCACCCCTGTTCGCCTACACTTTACTAACCATGGCATGTCACCAGATTCCTCCTCGCCGTCTGGCTTGTTGTTTTTCTCCTTTTCAGTTATTCAATTTAGCTACCGCTGTGTACAACGCTGTGAGACCAAAAGTAGAGGTACATATTAATAATTATGGATAAAGTCGTTATACGTTCGTCAGTGCAAAGGGAAAGTGATTCAGCAAAGGAACAGCCAACAAAAGAAATTAAATCTGGCACCGAATCAAAAATACAGTAAATATTATTTGAAGTTTGGATTTTATTTCGCTGAAGAAAACGATCAGCAGTTTCCTGCTTATGTTATCTGCAATGAAGTACTATACAAGCATTCCATGAAGAATTCTTTGCTCCAGGGACATTTAACAAGAAAACACAAAGAGCACACCGAAATGCCAGTAGCATTTTTCGTGTAGAGAGATGAATTTCTAAAACGCCATGCTGTTTTCGTAAGGTCCAGAACCATCTCAAAAAATGTCTGAAAGCATCTCATGAATTTTTCTTGATAGAACGAAATAAGCCTCACATAATCATTGAAGAAATCGTTGTTCCCTCTGCCATTGCATTTGCTTCAGTTCTCTTTGATGAAAAAATGGAGGTCGCAATTCGTAATATTTCATGCTCTGACAACACCGTCCAAAGACGTATACAAGATACGGCCACAGACGTTACTCAATAAGTGGTGGAAAAGATCGCAGCAGCATAAAAATTAGCATTTCAATTGGACAAAAGCACTAACATTGCTGGTGAAGCGCAACTGGTTGTCCTTGTGGGTGCTCCTGATTATGACGATATACTGGAACACGTATTATTTTATTTTGCTGTCCACTACCTGGCAGAACAAATGGGGAAGGAATATTCAAAATAACTGATAATTTTTTCAGTGAACATGGAATATTATGAACTTGTGTGTCGCAATTTGTTCCGATGGTGTAGCAGCTATTACATGAAGAGCTTCGGTCGTGATAGCAGGAGCTAATACAAGAAACAATTCAATTGTTTGAAATCATTGCATCTTGAACAGACAGACATGCTCTTGCTTCTAAACGGATGAGCCCATTGTTACATGACATTTTGGAGGATGCTGCAAAATTAATAAATTTCATCAAAAGCCGGCCATTGAATGGACGTTTATTCCAACAATTATGTAAGGATTTGTATTATGAACACAGCACTTTCTTCTTTCGTACAGAAGGACGTTGGGTGTCGAGGGGAGAAATGTTATGCAGTTTATTCGAGCTACGAGATGAAACGCACCTCTTCCTGACGAATGTTTCATCACCCCTAGCAAAAAAGGGTGAAAATACATTCTGGGTGTCTTGCTTGGCTATTTGGCTGACGTATTTTAAAAGCTAAATGAACTTAAACGGTTGATACAGGGCCACGGTCATAACGTGTGTAACATGGTGGACAAAGTTTGTGCATTCTACAAGAAAATCTCCTTTCTGCAGAAAACAGTGCATCCTTTCCCAATGTGTCAGAATTTTTTTAACTAAATTCCTTTGCTCACACTGAAGATATTGAAACTGCCATTAAAAATCACTTGGAAAAATTGCAACCCATTTTGCGTTGTATTTTCTGTTCGTGCCAAGAGGATGTGCGATTGGAATTCGTTGGGTTTCATCGCCCTTCATTATGGAGAATGCTGTGAACTCTGACCATCTCTCTCAAGACCAAGAAGCACTTCTGCAATTGACATCATTCTGCAATGTGAAGACACTTTTTAATGAAAAAACACTGACCAAGTTCTGGAGCTAACTTGCAAAACTGTACCCGGAAGTTGTTAAAAAAGTTATCTTAGCGTTAGGTCATTTGGTTCCACATACTTGTGCGAGAAGGCGTTTTCTTCATTGACGTGTATAAAAACTAAGGAAAGGAATTTTCTTCAGCTGAAATCTGATTTAATTCTATCAGTAAGCACTCTGCAGCCACGAGTGCAAAGATTAATGTCAGAGAAACAAGCACAAATTTCCCATTAAAAGTGTGGAAAGTTGGCGTACTTTTTCACTTTTTTAATTTTTTTATTTGGTCATCACGTTTTTGACACCTTGGTAAGCCAATGATTTTACTTGAATATTATCATGTCCTAAAAGGGGTACAATCTGTGAAAAGGTTGAGAAGCACTGGTCTAAGCGATGGTTTATGATCATTCGTCCGAGAAGGGTCCGAATTCGATTCCCAGTGAGGCATGGATTTTGCGTTTGCCTCACGGCACTGGCTCTCTCCATTTCCTGGAGCCACTGACCCTAATTTAGAGTCGGGCGACTGCTTATAGCCTGTTGAGTTGCTCACGGTGGTGGTTAAACCTTTAATAAAAAAATCAATTGAAAATTCATGTATTTTTCCCCAAAGAGCAAAGTTCTCAATTGTACAGCAAAATTGCCAGGAGTCCTTTCCATGTAATGCTGAAAATAAGGAAGATATGCCATATTATTTTAGCATGGTATGGACGTTTTGTGGATGGAAACCGCAGGGAAAACAAATTGTGCTTTTCCTTTACGATAAATATTTAAAAAACATATTACATCCATTAGCACGATGATGCGGATGCAATTTCACAGCAGTATGGATCATGAACAAAGTTGTATTTCATATTTTTTGTGAGCGTCACATACCCATAACGCTTTATGTTTTTTTTAATTTTGTGCCTAAAATCTTTGATGGCCTTAGCCGCTGTAAAATGATATAATTTTCTAGCAAAATGTAAAAGAATATTATACTAAATATTAGAGACATTCAACTGAAGCATGCATGGTAGCCTGAATTTTACATATAAGTGCATTACTACTTCCTACAACACAAACATTTCTGTTTTAGTAAGACTTTCGAAACCATTCCCTATTAGTAGTTTGGTGAAGAACGTTTTACCAATATTCCCCCTCCCATCACACTCGAAACACGGTCTTTCTTGTGTTTCTCAACAGGAAACTGTGTATTTCAGAAGGCAATATTCCCTTCTTAAAACTTTTTAAAAAATCCAAAGTACTGGCCAACAGTAGAATTTGAGAAAATATAGAAGTTGTCGCTTTTACAAAAATTTTACTGAAAGCTGATTTAATACATCATAAAGCAATTTCACAATTACATTTTATGAATGTGGACAGATGATATACTTTTCATAACGTCTTTAATGAAGCACGAAATAAAAAACATTTGCACGGAAACTTTTAAAATGTGATTTCATCCGTGATATTATATTACCCGTAGTTAGAAACCATGCACTAATAGAACAATTTGAAAATGGTTTTTAATAACCCCGAAATTAACATAATAATGGATAAAATTCCCTACCGCCTAGAATTCATCCAGTCTATATTCTAAAGCAGAGAACCTAATAGTAATAATATGGCATAGTTTAGGCTCCCAATGAAGCCCATAACGGAATACTTTGAAAAGTCATCAAGAAACTAAAACTGACAGTTCCCTGTTATTTACGGATGTCCGTCGGGAAACATCGTCCGTAATACCACTGAAACCTTTGAAGCACTAGGTACATTTCATGTCACAACATGTTGCTGCTCTTTGAGTGTGACATTTGGACTTGTATATTAATTGATGCGTATTATATTAAACAGCCTTTTGCATGTGCACTGAACAGTCGTCTAAGCACTTAAATATTTCTCATCCCTGAATACCCCAAACACATGCTCCTATTACCTGCATGCATTCGTTGAGTACGAAGCTAGGTGATAAACCCATTTGCTTCTATACCGAAACCTCCACCTAGAATTACAATTAGGAAGGACTTGAGGGAAATATTTTGGTATTTATGTAAGAAAGATACCCAAACTTTTTAATACTCAATTTAAGGACTGAAAGGTACTGCTGTGATTTATTTCTTATTTTCTCGATTTTCGGTGAGGGAGGGGCCGTGAAAAATATTTAATATATTATGTGAAAGAAATATGAAATTCTTCATTGATGATTTCCAGTCAAATTGCCTTTCGGTATGAACTCTAAAACCAATTAAACCCCTTTTTGTTCACAAAATAGTTTGCACAAAATGACCAAAATTCTTATTTAATTGGTTAATTACAACAGTACTTAGCTATACCTGGAAAGAAAGAGCAGTATAACAATTTTAGAAGAGATACCACCCTTTTCCAACCTTTTTGGTAAATAAATCATTTGATGTCCACGTTAAACGACTGTTTCCTGTCACACGTCGTTTATTATTCCCAATATCCCTAATGCTGATCATTCTTCAGTGATCCAAATGTCGGGAATTGGAGAAATAAATGTGATATCATGTTCACCCACAAGTTCTCATTTTTTCTTATTTGGTACTGAATGAACGATTTGAAATTAATCAGCAAAGAAGGATAGCAATTTCTAACATTTAAGACATTTTAAAATGATTTAAAAATGAAACATGAATGTTCATTAACAATTTAATGAACCAGACTCCAAATATCGTACGTCGGCCAGAATACCATAGAGCTGTAAATTGCCTGTTACTACTCTTTACATTTCCGTCCCCGTGTTACTGGTTATCAAAATAAGATTTATTGTTAAGTGACCACGCGAAATATCCAGTCTATAAGTTTGATATGCATTGACTACCAGAGTTCCCCGGGTCAGTAAGTGCACCCGACCACAGAGATGCGATGCGATGTCATATGAGCAAATGACACCTTCCAGAAATAATTCCAATTCTGTTTCCCTTTTGTGTTTAGAAGAAATAATGATCACTGAAGTTTACTTCTGCTAAGCGCGTAGGACCATACAGATTCAAAACACGTGTTAAGGTACAAAATTCTACACACTCCGGAAATGCAATTCAGTAAAATGTTTTCGGCTGCATTTTAGGGCCTTTTGGGCGGTATGGTTGTTAAATGTAACAATTTCACCTCTTGAAACTAATTAATTCGGGGTCAGCACAATGAGTCGAAATCAGCTGAAAATAGTGCATGTTGAAAAGAGTACAGCACAATGTTGAAAAGAGTACAGCACAATGGGCATAAATCAGCTGCAAAGAGTACAGCACAATGAGTCGAAATCAGCTGAAAAGAGTGCATGTTGAAAAGAGTACAGCACAATGGGCATAAATCAGCTGAAAAGAGTACAGCACTATGGGTCGAAATCAGCTGAAAAGCTTACACGTTGAAAAAAGTACAGCACAATGTTGAAAAGAGTACATCACAATGTTGAAAGAGTACAGCACATGTTGAAAAGAGTTCAGCACAATGTTGAAAGAGTACAGCACATGTTGAAAAGAGTACAAAACAATGGGTCAAATTCAGCTGAAAAGAGTATATGTGGAAAGAGTACAGCACAAGGTTGAAAAGAGTACAGCACAATGTTAAAAAGAGTACAGCACAAATTTGAAAAGAGTACAGCACAAATTTGAAAAGAGTACAGCACAATGTTAAAAAGAGTACAGCACAATGGGTCGATATCAGCTGAAAAGCGTATACTCAGTCTAAGCAGTGGATTGAACTGCTTCGAAGGAGTAAACCTTTCATCCGAAGCCGTTGCTTCTCCCCTTAGTTTTGTTACTAAAGTGAACATTTTGCTGAATTCCATTCATGCTCAAAGATAAAGGATAATGTCAGTTTCGACTCTTTTAGCCTTAGAGCTACGACCAAAAGGTTCTGGGTAAGGAGTATACTGAACTTAAGGAAAATTCAGAACGAAAAGAACAAACTAGAGGATCCTCAATAGTGGTCAAAATAAAGAAAAAACAGCTCCCTGGAGTTCATTCGCAATGCAAGTCTCGTGCAGAACACAAATATATAATGCTGTTAAAAAGTGTTCAGTATGTTGTATGTTGGCCTGCCACAGCGACACATGCAGTACAGCGTCTGGGTATACTCAGCACCAGATTACGAAACTGTGTTTCAGGTACCGGGACCCACCCGTAAACCAATGCTCTCCAAGTTTCCAGAAGATATCTAGGAGGTAGATATCGACCTGCAATACGTCTCTTTAGTGTGTCCCATTCATGCTTATAGTGGTTTAAACAGGAAGACCGAGCTAGCAAATGTAATCTTGTGATACAGTATCCTCACTTTCTAAGTATGCATGGATTATGGCGACTCGCACTGCTAAGTGGAAAGGACATGCGTTGTCATCCATAAACACGAACTCAAGTCCCGTCACACCCCTAAATAGCAGGACATATTGTTGTAGAATGACATCTGGTACATCTAGCCTTTCACTGCTCCTCTTTCGAACACATGGAGGTGTGTACGTGAACACTACATTATTTCGCCCCGCACAAGAATTACACAATCGCCAAAGCGATGATGTTCGGGGATGTTGGAGGTGTAGTATCGAGTCCCAGGTGTTCCCAAGATGAAAGCATTGCGTGAATCAATGTGCATCCTAAGCCTGATTCTTCAGGAAACAATATAGAAGCCCATTATGCATCTGTCCAAATACGATGTTATCTGAACCAGACTACTTGTCTTTTCGATGGGCTGCAGTTAACGGGATGCAGCTGGCAGTTATGGAGACATACAGGCCGTACTTCTCAATCGTCTGTAAACCTTAGAACCGTGGTACATTTGGCAACTGAAACGTCTCTGGCAAGAACCTCGGCTTAACTCTACCTGCGTTGTCTTCCAGTAAATGAAAAAAGACGGTATCTTTGCGGCGTCTTTAACCGCAGATATCTTCTGTTGCCGCGCCAAGACATATTTTCAGCCTGTTGGAATCGCCGCCATGCCTAGAAATGAAACTTTATCGAATATGCAGAACCTGATACACTGCCATCGGAGTTTCGCAAGCCTCAAGTCGACCGATGATTCTGCCCCGCATATCATCTTCAATATTGGTTCTCTGAGCAATATTCATTTGGTATACAACTCTGTGGGACCACAGAAATGAACAACACCTGCTCTATTCTGTTGCTATGTCTTTTTTTACGCTTTCCAACCGTAGGTTGAAGAAGCGAATATGCTCCAGCTTTGTCCGTCCGCCTGTCCGCACGATAACTGGCGTAAAAATTGTTCAATTTCGATGAAATTTTAGTATGTGGTAGGGGACCACCCGGGGACGAACCCTATTGAAATGGGACAAATGGGGTCACAGGTCACGACGTAGGAGCGGGAGCCATTCCATTGCACTTATACGTCATAACTTGCGTAAATATGGTTCGATTTCAATGAAATTTGACTATGTGGTAAGGGACTACCTGGACACGAACCCTATTCAAAATGGGTGAATTGGCGTCAAAGGTCAGGACATAAGAGCGGGATGCATTCCATTGCCTTTATGCGTCATAACGTGTGTAAAAATGGTTCGATTTCGACGAAATTTCAGTATGTGGTAGGGGACCACCTGGAGATGAACCCTATTGAAAATTGACGAAATGGGTTCAAAGGTCAGGACATAGAATTGCGATCCATTCCATCGCCCTTATCCCATATTATTAAGGTGGACGTCACGTAATTTTACTTCCTATACTTCCAATGGAAAAACTTTCGTATACATTTCCTTCACAATTAATGTGTCCATAAGGATAAAAATTTGAACATCGATTAAAATAACTTATTATTATCACTTGGAATACTTAATATTTTCTAAAACATAACCATATTTATATTAAAAATCAATAACTTTTCCTTTGTGCGTTTTGAAACCAGAAAAAAAGATGGCGCGACCTGTACTTTGATGACATCAGTAGACAAACAAATGTTGGATTGCATAATTATGGTTATGTTTTACAAAATATTAGGTATTCCAAGTTATAAAATGAAGCTTTTTTAATCGATGTTCAAATTTTCATCCTTGTGAACGCATTAATTGTCCAGAAAAAAGATGGCGCGACCTGTACTTTGATTACGTCAGTAGACAAACAAATGTTGGATTGCATAATTATGGTTATGTTTTAGAAAATATTAAGTATTGCAAGTTATAAAATGAAGATATTTTAATCGATGTTCAAATTTTCATCCTTGGGAACGCATTATTTGAGAAGAAAATGTGTACAGAAATTTTTCCATTCGAACTACCGGAAGCAAAATTACTTGACGTTCACCTTAAAAGAGCAATTCTTGTATGTATGTAAATTTTATTTTGAAAACGGCTCTCAGGATTTTGATGAAAGTCGTTAACCTACCGTTTTCTGGTAATAGAAATCGCTTTAGCTTGATCTCGACTTTAGGAAAATTCGTTTAGTGGGTTAATAACCACCCCGAATTACCACGATTTTAGTGTAATGTCATGGCGTCTTTCGATTAGATGTTGGCGCGCGGTCACGCCATCTGTCTCATTACGACACGCGTTGTGTGCGAATCCTATTAAAGTTTTATGACGTCACAGTTTTGCCAGCAGATGGTCGCGATTCCCATCTGCCTCAATAGGTCACGCGTTGTGTGCTTATTATCATCCGCACGATAACTCGTGTAAAAATCGTTCGATTTCGATGAAATTTTAGTATGTGGTAGGGGAACACCTGGAAAGGAACCCTATTGAAAGTAAACGAAATGGGGTCAAAGGTCAGGACGTAGGAGCGGGATCCATTCCACTGCTCGTATGCGTCATAACTAACGTAGGAAAGGTTCGATTTCGATTAAATTTTAGTATGTGGTAGGGGATAACCTTGAGACAAACCTTATTGAAAATTGGCGAATTGGGGGTCAAAGATCAGGACATAGGAGCGGAATCACTTCCATCGCCATTATGCGTCATAACTTACGTAAAAATGTTTCGAATTTGATGAAATATTTGTATGCTGTAAGGACCTGCCGGTGGACGATTCCTATTGAAAATGGGCGAAATGTGTCAAAGATTAGGACACAGAAGCGGGATCTATCCCATAGCCCTTATGACAAAACTTTATGATGTTATTTCGGAGGTATACTGAACCAGTTGTGTTGAATAACATCGAAATGGGATCAAAGGTCAGGGCACAGGAGTGAGATTTATTCCACAGCCATTTTCCTCATAACTTGAGTAATGATTTCTAGTATGTTGGAAAGCGTATCATAATCAATGCATTGCATGATTTTACTAAATTGTCTTTTATAACACGCAGCGTTCTACGTGATGTGTGTGGTGCTCGTAGTTCCGACATCGGTCTATTGGAGCAACAGGTGGACTTGGTCATTCCGGAAAAATGTATGGAGTAGTTTACCTGAAGAATCACTTTGTGTAGTGCAACAGTTTCTTGCGATTCATAATTGTTCTTAATTTTCGAGCATGAATGCTTTTTCAGAAATATTTGACAACTGATTTCCCTTCTAAAATGTCTGTGACAAAACAGACGAACCTAAGCATGGTAAAAAATAATTGCGAAACTTATATTTTGCCAAGTGATGTGTTGTCCTTCTCGTAAAGGCTGTTTGTTTCCTTCATACCTTGGGTTACAGAGAAGGGAAACAAGGCGACTAAAGCACAGCTTTTAAAACCTGTCACAGGTATATGGTAAGCACTGCTATTATAGAAGAGTGGAAATGAACTGTTTTGCAGCAGCTTTCCTATACCGAGGCAGCTATGTGAACATTTTTGCTTCAAAGCGCAGAAAGTCTTGGCCGCTATTTGAATCAATCACATCTGCAGCTTAAAGGGTTAATACATTCTGAATAACATGTGGTTTGGCATGAATTTTCAAACAATCTTCAAATATGTACATATCGAATTCATTATTTTGTCAGACCTAGGATGTAAAATTTATCTCTTTACATGAAAACACATTTAAAAATGCTGCATTTTTGATATTTTCAAGATATGAAGGATTATGTTTAGCGAGTGAACATGCGTTCAAAATTCATTAATTTAAGGCGCTTGCGTGCGATTTTATTTCATGAGATAAGCGGTTAAGCTTTTTTAACTAGTTTCATAGTTCAGCCGTTTAAAATCTTATTTATAACATTTTAAACGAAATATTTGTTGGACATGAGCGCATAACGTGAAGTTTACGAGAGCATTAGGCAACAAAATCCTGGTTTCAAATTTGGAATATAATTTGAAGGCTTATATTTTAAAGCGCCTTCTCCCGAATATTGCTGTTATTCCCGAGAGATGCTTAAGGTTCCTCCCTGGTATAATTGAAAGCACTACGTTTTACTTCTCATCTCCAGATTTATTCTACTTCTGACTTACTCTTATTCTATGAATTCCGGAATATAATCATATCATTCAAAAATTGCATCCCCGTAAATTGTGATATTTTGATTAATTACTTTGCTGAGTTTTGCTAAATTCTATCACAGTCCTACAAAATTTCAATCTTCTTGAGAAATGCTTTGCCTTAGTAACCAAAAATTTCTAGTAGTTATTAGAGTGCAGATATGTTTTATTGTAACGGAAGGGCACTATAGATAAATATATTTGGTAGGATATACTAACTTTACAATTGAACAGCAATATTTTTCAGTAATTAATCTAATAAAATATTAATTTATAATATAGAATAATGTAAAGTAAAAGCATTTTTGTTAACTACTATGTCAAACGCCTTTCTTTCTTTTCGGTAAGGATGGGGCACATTGAAAATATTAACCACAGATATTATCTGGTCACAGCGATCGTCAATGTTATTAACTTCAATAGAATGTACGTTATTTATCCGATTCCCGTTACAGTAAATGAAGTTATTGCATTTCACGCTAAAACCAAATCTGAAAAATTATGCAAAGGCTCTCAGATAAATATAACTCTTACACGGCTGGTTCACATGTGCTACTAATTAAATTTTCAGTTGTTTTAAGTCTTGAATTTGTAAAAAAAAAGCAGGGATGGCGCAGTGTTCTTTGATGATTTTCATGAATTAAAAAAAAAAAAAATTACTTTTTATGTTTGTCTTTCGTTTTGCCTTAGCTCACCTCTGGAAAATTTTTTTGCCTTTGTTTCTGTAATTTTGCTGTCTTCAGGCGTAATTTACATTACAGCAAAATGAGAGTTTTCTGAGTTTAGATGTGTTCACGAAATGAAGTGCTCAATCGCACTACTTTTTTCTAAGTTTTTGGGAAGTAGACACTGAAACTACCAGACTTAAAGACAAAGGAAACTAACTGAAACAGAAAGCCCAAAATGAAATTATTAATTTGCAGTTAATTAAAAGTGAAAGTATGTTCAGTTTGTAATATGTATAATTTAATTATCATTTACGGAATATACATTCAAAGGTAAAGGATGAAACACGCAGGGTTGAAGGTAACGGAATATGAAGACATTTACTGTGGAAGTAAAAATATTGCAGGTGCGTTTTCGATATCTCACCTTGTAAAGATTTCACCTTTGGAGGTACTGAAAAACTACAAATTTCAATAAAACATATCTCTCGCTGAAAGTCGTTTCCAATCAGTAGGTATTGTAAATTGCATTAGTGCTCCTAAACTGAAGCCAAGAATTTTCCTCTGGAATGTCTTAAATGAAATCATGTTTTTCTCAAGACAGGTGTTTCAACGAAATAGAGTGTTTCATAAGAGATTTGTTTTCTCGAATGGGTTCTTAATGAAAAACTCAGAAAAATGTTCTACGTGATGCAGGATGACCTTTTTTACTTCACTGTAATGAATGAATGTTATGTAGAAATTAGTGACATTTAAAAATTGAAAGAAAATTTACTGTATTTTTCGGTTTATAAGTCGATATGGGTCGAAATATTTCAATTTCCGTTTCTACATCCACGTATAATACAATACCGAGTACAAGACGAAACCAGTACAAACAGAGTTTGCGTTTTGTTTTTCTACATTTTAATGTTTCAGTACATATTGAAAGAAAGAAAAAGTAAGGCAATCCCAAATTTAATAGAATAGAAAAGTAGGATTTCTTAAGTTAAATTTTCTTTCGAACAAACGCTACGAATTCCTCCAACCCTGGAGAACAGTCCGAGAAGAACACGCGCAAAGCTATATAAAAACAAATAATCACAGAAGTGCACCAAAATAGAGTGAAAAAAACAATTAAAAAACAAGGTGACCGTAGTTCACCAAATCAGAGTGTTCATTGCAGTGTATGTCAGGGTTCTCTTCTTTCTCACCAAGGCCGATTGAAATCAGAAACAAATACACGTTTTATTTCATTCGGAAACATTAAATAAATTAAGTCAAGCAAAATAAAGAAGGAAACATTTGATACTAATTCATTTGAGAGATAAAAATTTAGAGATTGGCAGAGCGAAAAAGGTCTGCCTCCGTTAGAATCTGGCCGTTGCTATTATTGAAGCGCACTGTGCTACAGCTGTCGACACATCTGTCACCTCCAATTTAACTACGTGGCAGCTTCTTGCTTCTGAGGTATATTCTTTGCAAAATACATGAGACCCACGCATTGTTGCTCCCGTGGCTTTGCAAAACCAAAGTGAATGCTACCCACCGGTATCAGAGGGATCGCGATGATTATGCAATTAATATACTACAGCTGTCACTTAAATCGGTAAAAGCGATTTAAATGTTTCTGCGGAACGGATATATCAATTTCAGCAGCTTTTAAGCAAGTTCTTATCGAACAGAATCATACAGCATAGTAAGCTTTCGGGATGATTTTCAAGACCGTAGTATTGCCTTTCAGGATAGTTGTATCAAGAAAGAATTGAAGGCAATATATTTTGCTTTCTCATTTAGAAATTTCAATAGATTATTCGACGTGGTGCATAAGGGAGGCCAGGAGTTCTGCAGAAAGTCGTCTCCTACCATATGCCGAAAACACAGGTCCCTGCGTTTTAAAAAATGAAACCGTAGTTACAGAGCTACTACAGACTGTAAATTAAATCTTTGTATATTAACGGGCTGCGTACTTACTGTATGAACATAATCGATACATACTCCACTTTTATGCACGTTTTGCTGAAGGACGTTTACTTTTGGAGGTCATTGTGTCTGTATTTGATATTATGCTATTAATTAGTTGAACAGACACCATGTTCAGTCTTCGCCCCTGTGCCGGGAAATAGATCGACCAGATATTATTGTATAAATGTCAAAGCACTCAATGAAACATTCTATAACTACTGAATTTTTTTATTAGGATTCGCGAAGTAGTTTCAGAGAGAGCAGTTTAATAAAGCATTTCTGAAATATTTAGGGAAATATATCAGAACCAACCATTGAACTGCATGAGAATTTTGAAGAATTGCGGCATGTGAATAACTTTGCGTGAGCCATGAATATTTACCACTAATTTAGCAGTGGATTACAGCAGATTACAATGGATTCATTTGATCAAGAAAGCTGGGAATTACAGAAGATCACTATAGATTCCGTCGATCAATAAACTAGAAATAAAAGCTTTCCGAATCCACACATGTTCCATTTATTCGAACTCAAATTATGAAACGCAGATTGAAGAAAGTAAAAGTGCTTTGTGTAAGATAAAGTGGACTACAAAATTTCGGTACTGGAAAGAAGAATTTCTGGTATAAGTCAATACAAACCTTTTTTTTTTTTTTTAAGTTTTTATAAAGGATATATTAGCATTATTGTTGTGAACCTTTCCATTCTGATGTTTCAATTTAATGAAAAGAGCATTAGTGTTCCGTGTTCTAGAGGATTACGCCAATTGGTGGGATTTGTTTTTCCACTTGACCGGCTCCCACCAATGAGGTAACGCCTTGGACGGAACACCAGTCTCCTATGAGTCACTTGTAACTCATCTTAAAAACAATTACGGATGTTGTCCTGTTTTATATCAACCTGCCTGGTTGTACAACAGCAAGTTGTTTGTCCTTCAAAATATAGTCTATGGATATTGTTTACCGTTATTCTTCCGAGGATTCTAATTTGGGAAAACTCTGGGTACTAGAGTGAACAAAAGGATTATTCAAAGTAACAAATGCAGGAACTTTCTGGAAACATTTTACTGATGATAGTTGTACTCGTGATTTATAACAATAAGAATTTTTTGGGTTACCTTGCACAAAGAGACTGGAAACCGGTGCTATAACTGCAACCAACCAACCATATGCAACTGTGCGTAAACACATTACACCAGCTAATCGACAATAGTTATAGTTCATTTCCTGTGCAGTGATTCTGCCTTGCAACAAATAAACAATATGAGCGAGAAGTCAGAACACTGGAAAACTTTCCCAATCTCTCTTCAAATTAAAAAAGGTGTAATTCCGAATTGCGGCTTCTTGTCGTACTTGCTTAAGTTCCCTTGCTCACTTTCCGTGTTTCGCTACGCTATACGTCACGACTCTGCGAGGCCTTTTTCCGGGGCTTCCTTGCTGTTATGAAAATAGATAAATAATAATGTAACAATAAATCATTAACCTGTAATAGCAGAAATAATAAATGTAATGCAAAAGAACGTGTGCCAGAGTGCTATTAGATAAACAACATACGTTCTAAGATATCAAAGTGTGTCTCTTACTTGTGTGAATGGTTTCTAATATGCTGTTAAACAAAGTGGCATTCATTAGAACTTGACCCACACCCAGCCCGCAAAATATTTATTTGGGGCTTTTTCTGAAAATCTGTGAGCTTTCATTAACTGAACTTTTTAAATTACATATTATTAGCCAGGTTTTGTGAGAATTTTAGCAATCCTTGGAACATATAGGAATTTTACGTAAACCAAAATTATTTCAGTTTATTGCGCGTAATACGAATGTGACGTTGTATTTGAAATTTCCGTCCTAGACATACCATCAGAAAAAATTATAAGGCACAGAGGCCAAAGTTAATTATCTCATGTAATTTGTATCTTTTATACAACTTAAGCTATTTGAAAGTCACGCAATTTTGCACACAAAACAAGTAACTGCATTATGACAGCATGTAATAAATATTTCCGATTTATGCGAAGTTACAGAACCTTGTAAACAAATAAGTAACAATTAAGAATTATAGCTCATAAAATGTAAAACTACTTAAACATTATAATCATTAATATAGAAAGAAAAGGACTTAGTATAATGTCACAATGTTATGCCCATAATAAAATATTATATCTTGATTCTGTTTTTAAAAAATGGCCCAGGTCTCTGCTACTTCGCCTCTCCAAAGAACAACTTTAAGTTCATTACATTCTGAAGGATGTGCTGCTGTGTGAAAACAAGTGTAATACACAATACGTCATTTTCCATGGTGTAAAAATAACAATTTTGAATTATGGCTCATTTATTGATCTGATATTTCTTTGAGATTCTCTTCTTAGTATACATACATAGGAACTATTGTTATGACTATAGAAAGGGGCCACAAGCTGTGTCAAAGTAGCTGCTTCCCATCAACCATTTTTAATAAACTAAAATAGCAAAAATTATTTCCAAATATTATTTCCAAATGTTTTTGCAGAAGCAAAGCTTCCGTAAAAACATTCTGGCTATTTCTCTAACCAGCTTCATATGCAGTTTCAGCAAAATGTTTTATAACACATTTTTCATGACCTTAGATGCCCTCTTAACCGTGAGCGCCCCCCCTTGCAATGCGGGATTTGCTGGAGCGGTCAGTACGCCCCTGGTTTCTGGTTAAACACATTTTCTAAATTTGCTTCGGTTTGGAAGGAGCGCTTAGGATAGCCAATAGTTCAGTGCCTAGAACTGATAGTGTGTCGTGCTCCAAAAGATTTCCCTCACCGTTTTGTGGGCAACAATCATCATGAAATCCAAGAGAGCGCTGGCATCAAATCATACATTACGCACCTCATCCGAGTCAAAGCCGGAAAGTTCCCTTTAAGATTTTTCGGAGTTCTAGGAAGCTGTATAACTTCTACAGAAGTAAGTGGAGGTCAATTTATTTAACAGTGTTTTTGCTAATTTGCTGCAACTTGATCAAAAAAAGTTACATACTAGGTTAATTCAACAGCTGTTCACTGGATATCATTTGCTCTTCTAAAGTCTTAGTGTGCGAGTTTTATTCAACTGTGGATCACTTAGTAGTAAATTGCAAGTGCAATGTATAAATTTGTTATCCAAATATGTCACAAGAAGTTAATATTACCTATTGAAAGGTGGAATGTGGAGGGTGAATTAAATGATCCGAAAGCACAGGTAAGAATCCAATTTAGGGCCACTTGCGGTTAAGGGACTCCATTCGAACGTGTCATTTAAATGTAAAGCATAAAGCCAATGTTTAGATCAGAAAATATTCCTATTTATTTCCGGTAAGTTTTCGAGGCGTGGAATGTTTCATTATTTTTTATTTTTTTACAGCTTAAGTTGATATTTTGGTAATAACAAAGAATAAATTGGTCTCACGTGATTGTTTCATATTACCCATGCATGAATCTAAACTTTCAAAATACCTTATATTAATGCTAACATTTGGAGAGTGTTGTGGTAAAGATTACTTAATCGTTATTATGTATTCCGGTCATTTTTTAAAATTTTATAATCGTTAGGGTAAAGTTTTACTTAAGGTACGGCACACTAGCAAAATGTACCTCGAGTACACGGGTATTATTTTTTTTGGGGGGGGGGGGGGGGTTATTTATTTATTTATTTATTTATTTATTTATTTATTTATTTTTTGAGGTTAGTAGCGTTTATTTGGTATAAACATCAATTACATGTTTATAAAATAGCCTTTAAGAAGTAAACATAAATATAGGGAGCTAGATGACTTTGTATGAGTAATTCAAGAATGACTGTTATCCTCGTTCTTCCTCTTTGAAATGTGACGTCACATCCGACGACAGCACCATCTAAAGCGTTCGTGATTCCTACATCAAATGCTTCAAGGAGAATGTTATACTATCTCTTCTAGGCACTGTACCAATGATGTTTATGAATTGGATAGTTTTATCAAGCGAATATTTATATTTTCGGCGCACAAGTTATATTATCAGCTCTTTCAAGAAGCATCTAAAGATATAACTCAACTCAAAACCAACAATCTGTGGATTTACTTGCACAAGTGATCATCAAAGCTAACAAACGCTTCCGAAACTGCTGCGGAGGGATACACCTCGAACGTCCTAAGTGCTACCGAAAAAAACGGAGGAAAAATGATAAATGCTTTTCAACCGATATTACAAATTCAGTTGATCTTCAGATTTTAGTGACGCAAATAAGATAATTTTATACAAAACGCAAAGTATCAAGTTTTTTGTGCTCCTTTAATTAAAGAGCGCAAAATAATCTGAATGAACTTGCTTCTTCTAAAATGGAATTCCCTGAATTCTTGAATAACTGTTCATCTGTTAGTTATCAAACGAAACTTCAACTTAATAAATATGAAATATTAATCGACAGCTTCCTTTATAAACAAAATAGAACACAATTTATTATGAATAGGCAAACAAATATTATGATGAGCATAATCTAAGAAGGTAATATGTTCTCCATGGCCATACACTTTTAATAATATGTTAGCCATGACCATAAATGGTTAATAAAAAAACGCGAACTTGTATGCTTAAAACGTTACTACTCCCATTGAGAGCTGCTCATATTGACACGAAGGGATGTAAGGTCAGGTGATGCGTAACATCACAGCCTCTCCTTGACAAATGTCAATCCCCGCCTTCTCGTGGTGCATCCTGTTCCCACTAAAGGGGCTCTGACGACCGCCAATAGCGGTATAACTATACCATCGGGATCAGAGGAAATGCTATCCCACACTCACCAACCCGCTTGGCCAGCGTGGTGAGTTATGGCCAAACACCTCCAAAATGACTCTACAACTTAAATCTTGGATCTCAGTCTCCGGCAGCTGGAATGTACCTGGCCAAGGCAGCGGCCAGTGCGACATGAAGGCAGAGGGTGCTAAGAATCCCGGGAGGACAGGACTAGGCTGCCATTTGATGCTGACCTTGGCTACCTACAACGGACGCTCCCTATCTTCTGATTCAAGGCTTCTTGAATTGGAAGAGGAACTACAAAGGATCAAGTGGGACATCGTCGGGCTAAGTGAGGTAAGGAGAAAAGGAGAAGATCTCATTGAACTGAAAAGTGGACATCTCTTCTATTATCGTGGGACAGATACTGGCAGAACTAGTGGTGTTGGATTTATAATAAACAAGAAACTGAAGGATAAAGTGGTAGAAGTTGAAAGTTCCTCTGACAGAGCTGCACGACTCGTTATCCAACTATCGAGAAGATACCAGGCTCAGATTATTCAAACTTATGCACATACCACAAGTCATCCTGAAGAAGAAATTGAAGAATTTTATGAGGAAATTCGTCATCTAAATAATAAAGGTAAGCAGCACTTGAAGATAATTATGGGAGATTTCAATGCAAAAATAGGGCAACAGCAACAGAATGAAACTTCAGTAGGTAAATTTGGTCACGACAACAGAAACCAGCGTGGAAATACTCTCGTTGAGTTTGCAGAGGCAGAAGGATTTTTCATCTTGAATTCCTTTTTCAAGAAAAAGCCACACAGGAAATGTACATGGAGACATCCAATTGGGATGACAAGTGAAATTGATTTTATTATGTGTAACAAAAAAATTCGTCATCGAAGACTGCAGTGTGCTGAACAAGTTCAACACAGGTAGTGATAATAGATTGGTAAGATGTAAGATGCACCTCAACACTAAACTGGAACGTGGCAAGCTCATAAGACAAACAAAATGTATTGACATAACCAACCTTAAAAAACACCATAATACTTTCAAGTTGGAACTGAAGAACAGATTCTCTGCTTTAGAAGGCCTAACATCGGAAGAAGTGGATATTTCGGAAGTTAACAGAAAAGTAACCAAAGCTCTTATGGAAACAGCAACAAAATTAGCTGGGTCTAAGAACAAGTTGCATGTGAACAAATTATCAGGAAAACCAAAATGTTGATGCAAAAAAGAAGAGAGATGAGGACAATTAAAGAAGATGTGACTTATAAAGTGGAATATATAGAGCTATGCAAGACAGCACGAAAAGGTATCACTGAAGACGTAAGGAAATTCAACTGTGAGCTAGGGAGGAAAGCAATTGAAAACAACCAAAGCCTAAAGATAGCAAAGGGACATCTCAGTAAGGGAAGAAAACAGATTATGGCTCTGAGAAAAAGAAGATGGTTCTATAACAAGAAATAGAGGCGAAATTTTGACAAGAGTGAAAGATTTCTACTCCAAATTATATGAAAGGGATGATACATGTACTCCAGACATCATGAAAGGTACCAGAGTTCTTCCAGTCCTCCCAGCAGAAGTTGCTCATGCAATCAAGAACATGAAGCGGGGGAAAGCTCCAGGAGAAGATGGAATTACTATAGACATCATACAAGAAGCAAGTGGAGAAATTGAAACAGTACTCGCCCAAATTTTCACTCGATGCCTTAATGAAGGGAAGATTCCTGAGGATTGGAACAATGCTACAATGATCCTGCTACATAAAAAAGGTGACATTGAGGATCTCAGGAACTACAGACCTATCAGCCTCCTATCAGTGGTTTATAAAATCTTCACTAAAGTTCTTTCACACCGCTTGAAGGTAACACTGGACATGGCTCAACCGAGGGAACAAGCTGGATTCAGGAGTGGCTACAGCACAATAGATCATATCCACGTACTGAGAGAACTAATTGAGAGAGCGAGGGAATATGAACTTCCATTGTGCATGGCTTTTATCGATTATGAAAAAGCCTTTGATTCGGTGAAACCATTAGCAGTTACAATGGCTCTGAAAACCTGCGGTATTGAAGATGCATACATTAATATTATTAATAACATCTATGAAAATGCAAGTGCAAAGATTCGGCTGTTTGAAAATACAACACACGTAAAAATTGGAAAGGGAGTGAGACAAGGTGACACCATATCTCCGAAGCTCTTTAATGCCACATTGGAGGGTGTTTTTCAGTCGCTGAGCTGGGAAAACAAGGGGATAAAGATTAATGGAGATTATCTAACCCACCTTCGTTTTGCTGATGACGTAGACATTTTTGCAACTACCCCATCAGAGCTGCAGAGTATGATCAGAGTATGAACTTGCTGACAAGAGTAAAGAAGTGGGATTAAAAATGAACTTTCAGAAGACAAAAGTGATGTTCAATGCTTTTACAAGAAATGAAGATTTATCGATTGATGGAGAAAAACTGGAGATAACAGATACGTATGTTTATCTTGGACAGCAGATATCAAGTGAGGGTCACATTGATGAAGAAATTAATCGGCGTACAAAACTTGCCTGGAGAGCTTTTGGAAGAAACATCATAATTTTCAAGAGCAATATGCCATTATGTCTTAAAAGAAAAGTGTTTGATCAATGCATCCTTCTAGTGCTTACGTATGGTGCAGAGACGTGGACCTTAACTAAAAGAGATATACAAAGGCTGCAGACAACTCAAAGAAGCATGGAGAGGTGCATGCTTGGTATAACCAGGAGAGATAAGAAGAGGAACTCGTGGATCCGAAAAATGACGAGAGTGGAAGACATCATGATCAGAGTTAAATCCCTGAAATGGCAATGGGCTGGACATACTGCCAGAAGGACAGACCATAGATGGACAGCCGAAATTTTAGATTGGATTCCAAGGGACAAGAAAAGACCCAGAAAAAGACCACATGGGAGATGGGTGGATGAAATTCGTAAATATGCGGGAGTGACATTTAGGAGAGTGGCACAAGACAGACCGTTGTGGAGGAAACTTGGGGAGACCTTCGTCCAGCAGTGGATTGATAATGGTTGACAATGATGATGATGATGATTGACACGAATTGAAAAGGAAATGCAATTATCAGGCACTCAGCACCTGCGAATGCCTCATTCGGCATACACATATCATCTCATATCGTTGGACACAGCATTCACTTAAGTTAAGCCGTTTAAACCGCGCATAAAAGAAATGATCTTACTCCTGTATTACCAGATGATACTCCGCCATACCACTTACTAGAAGCACGAAAAACAGCAAGAAAAATATGTTTTGCTGTTCATATAGCTTTCAGCCGTTAACAAGATATCAGGCAGATCGTAATTGACCATATGACTCAGAGGAAACTGTTGCGCCCTCCAATGGGTCACCGCATTGGAGGAGTCATCACGTGAGAAAACAAATATTTCCAATTGAAAACATCCATCAAAATAGGAATCTGTAATGTTTTGTTCTGTGGAATGTGAAGGCTTGTAATGCTTGTACTTCCAGGATTTTGTCATCATACAGAAATTTCTTGTGAAGAAAACATATAAACGAAATTTTTCTGCTGAAAAATTACGCGGTATTTTTTTCTGGAATCGATCAGCACTACTTACAATTGGGTTTTCTCTTCTGCAGTATCGCAGTAGATATGTTGTACTTTTATTTAATTTACATAAGTCAACGATATCTGTACTGCTTTGTTTCTGTTTTTCCTGTCAGACTTAGCTTCTTTTCTCTTTTTCGTTCGACATAGAAATTGTTAAAAATTCTTCGCTGTAAATTAATGCTTTATGTTAACCATTAATCACATCAGCCTGATTCATATTTATAAAACTATTGTCGCTGGTTACATCATTTATTATATCGTGATCTAGAGTTTGATATATTATCCAGTATAGAGTATAACTTCAAACTGTCGTAAGGACGGATTTCTTACTTCAGACTGTCATAGATTTGCGCGATGATGAGACAAAACTGGTTAAAAATCTCAGATAAATATGATACTCTGACTTCAGCCTTAAAACTATTTTATTTGATGTACGCCGCTAAGTTTATTACTAAATCTTTCAAAAAACACTATTTGGGCTTAATAATTATCAATTCAAGCAAAACTCGGAATTAAGTATGTGAGATTAAGTGCGAAGAAGGACACCGTAGTTCGACGATAGAAAGTAGTATGTCCTATGAATGACATTCGCATATAACCTTGGTCCAAATCAAAAGCCGTCTATATTATTGCTAATGACTGGTAAGTCTGGGGTTAAACTGTGTATTATAGATGTTTGGAATCACATTCCGTGATGTATAAGAAGCAAATATAACTTCAATTTTTATTGAGACGTTTAATAATTGATACCACTAGAAATGAATAGCATAAAACATCAACGGTCAGAGGTTAAGCCCTGTTACCGGAACGGCCAACATCGCATGCTGAGCCACAAGACATGTTTTGTTACGAAATATTTAAGAATGATGTTTGAGCAGGGCATAATAGAAAAAATCTATTTACAGAGAAATGCATTATGAATACTATCACACACGAACAAGGAGTGTGCCGTGGCCAGTGTATTATCGTGCAACAGCACCAAAAATGGATCGTCTCACAGGTGAGGTTTCATCTTCCGAATGGACTCACGTAAACGTGGCATGATATCCAGATAGAGATCTTTGCTAACAGTGCGATCTTCATGGGTAAATTCAAGCTAAGCCCTGGACGTAAGGAAATCCTCTCCCACGATCTTGCCTTTACTGCGATCTCCGCGGATTTTAACTTTGCGTACAGAAGATGACGATTTCCGCGTAGCTGATTGCTACATTCTGTGCGGTTCGAAAAGGGAGCACCATAAATTAATGGGAAGCACCATAAAATAACCATGCATTTTGTTTGGAAACGCTACGCTTATTGCTAAACCTGATCGACTTTCAATATTAAGATATTAGAAGCTTTACACATATACCGGATGCCTTCGCGACTTCTCAACGACATGACGTCTACGCCACTTCTTTCAAGCACGTTGAAACAGCTCATCAAAATCCGTGACCGTCAGAACTCTGATGATGTCACAATGATTTGAATGCT
Organism: Macrothele yani; assembly: GCA_039090855.1. Taxonomy (NCBI): domain Eukaryota; kingdom Metazoa; phylum Arthropoda; class Arachnida; order Araneae; family Macrothelidae; genus Macrothele; species Macrothele yani. The sequence goes on along the minus strand of CM077034.1, from coordinate 188,314,262 downwards.
TACGCTCCATTCGTCCTGATGATGCTGAGCTAATTTGTCGGAGAATCAATGAGCTATCCTCATTGATTCATTCGTGAATGCTGACCTATGCTCATTGATTCATTCCTGTGTGCTGTGCTATCCTCGTTGACGCATTCCTGTATGCCGAACTATCCTCATTGATTCATTCCTATATGCTGAGCTATCCTCCTGGCAACCCCAGATACGAAATGATAAAAATTATGAAATAAAATGATTTTCTGTGTCCGATATACACTGACGGAAAAAAATAATCCCAACACCAAGAAGGGGTTGTGTTAGATAAAGGACAGTTGGTAGGCGGTTAGAGTACATCGGTGAGATGACGTCTATGCAAATTTCACGCTCGGCGAATACGTGTGGCGCTAGTAGCGCCCCTCGGAACACGCAAAGCAGGTTTGCTGTAAATACGCGCTGTAACGTTCGTGAGCGTTAGTTATCGTTGAGATTCGACGTAGTGAGTTGATCTTAGTCAAGAATGCCTTTAAGAAAACGAAGAAGCTATTTTCAACAGCTCACGGAGTTTGAACGAGGTCATGTAATAAGGCTACGACAAGGTGGATTATTTTTCCGCAATATTGCAGAACGACTTGGCAGGAATGTAGACACTGTGCATGATTGTTTATATACAGGGACGGTTAATGCTGGTTGGGGGTGACGCTGGAGTTGTCGTCCAATGATGTCCCATACGTTCTCGATTGGAGAAAGATCTGGTGATCTAGTAGGCCACGAATAAATGTCGACACTCTGTAGAGCATGTTAGGTTACAACAGCGGTTTACGGGCGAGCGTTATCCTGTTGGAAAACACCCCCTGGAATGCTGTTCATGAATGGCAGCACAACAGGTTGAATCACCAGACCGACGTACAACTGTGCCGTCAGGGTGCGTGGGATAACCACGAGAGTGTTCCTGCTGTCATAGGAAATTGCTCCCCAGACCATAACTCCAGGTGTAGGTCCAGTGTGTCTCGGCCGCAGACAGGTTGGTTGCAGGCGCTCACCTGGCCTCCTTCTAACCAACACACGGCCATCACTGGCACCCAGGCAGAACCGGCTTTCAACAGAAAACACAACAGATCTCCACTCCGTCCTCCAATGTGCTGTAACTTGACACCACTGACGTCGTAAACGGCAGTGGTTTGGAGTAAGTGGAATGCACGCTACAGGGCGTCTGGCTCGGAGCTATCCATCAAGTAACCGATTTGTAACAGTTCGTTGTGTCACTGTGGTGGCAACTGCAGCTCGAACTGCTGCCGCAGACGCGGTACGATGCGCCACGGCCGTACGCCGCACACGGCAGTCTTCCCTCTCAGTAGTGCCACGTGGCAGGCCAGAACCCGGAATTCTTGAGGCAGTACCTTCCCTTGACTACCGCTACCAACAATCATGCACAGTGGCTACATTCCCGCCAAAATGATCTGTAGTATTTCGGAAAGAAAATCTACCTTCTCGTAGCATTATTACATGACCTCGTTCAAACACTCCGTGAGCTGTTGATAATGGCTTCTTCGTCTTCTTAAAGGCATTCTTGACTAACATCAACACACTACGTCGAATCTCAACGATAACTAACGCTCACGAACTTTACAGCGCGTATATACAGCAAACCTACTTTGCATGTTCCGAGGGGCGCTACTAGCGCCACATTAATGCGCCGAAAGCGAAATTTGCATAGACGTCATCTTACAGATGTACTCACACCGCTTACCAACTGTCCTTTATCTAACACAACCCCTTCTTTGTGTTGGGATTTTTTTCCCGTCAGTGTATGTTTTGTTCAAACTGAATATGCTGTGATATTTAAATAATGTGATATTAAATGATTGATATACCAACTCAAATACTGCAATATTTGAGCGAAATATCCATACACTGGCGTGGTAAAATTTAGGACGAGACGGTTTTTCGAATATAACGTCGTGCAGAAATGCTCTACATCGATTCAAATCATACCATAAGATCACCAAGATGTAAGAATATGGGACAAGTGAGAAAAACCGCCCAAACAAAGAATCCAAAGAATACAAAGACACTTTATTGAAAAGGTATCTTCGAGCACAACTGGACAGAAGACAGAAACGTCCATGTGACAGGAAGCTGCCAAGAAAAATCCATTCTTTAGTTGGGGATATGATCACCCCTGACTGCGTTGCAGGATTTACCGTGTCTGTCCATGCTGAGGACAAGGTTATCAAAGAACTGTTGAGACATCGCGGCCCATTCTTTTTGTAGCGCCAATCGCAGCAGCGGAATCGTTGCAGGCGGCTGGTGACGAGCTGCCAAGCGTCTCCCGAGAAGGTCCCACTCATGTTCGATTGGATATAGATCCAGAGACCTTGCGGGCCAATCCATGCGTTGAATATCTTTACTCTGCAACAGCTCTGCGACAGCCACTGTACGATGAGGTGTGGCGTTGTCGTCCATGAAGAGGAACTCAGGACACACAACACCTCTAAACAGACGCATGTGAGGCAGGAAAACCTCTGTACAATAGCGGACACCAGTGACTGAACCTCCTTGGAAGATGTGGTCAGTACGCCTACCAAGCATAATACCGCCAAAAACGAGAACTCCGCCACCTCCAAACCGGTCCCTTTCAATGAAGTTGGAGGTGTGATTGCGTGTTCCTTGCTCTTTCCAGATGTGTATAAGTCCAGAATCACTGGTCAGACTAAATCGGCTCTTATCCGTAAAGAGAACTTGAACCCATTGCTGATGTGGCCAGTTCTTGTGTTCCTGGCACCACAGAAACCGCCGTCTCTAATGAGCAAGCATTAATGGCACACACCGTACTGGTGGTCGTCCAAATAGACCACCTTTGTGCAGCCGCCTGGCCACGACTAAACCTGATAACGGACGTACAGTTATCTGTTGCATGTGCTTTGCGATTTCTCCCGCTGTCTGGCGTCTGTCTCTTCTCGCCTGTAAAACAGTATACCGGTCGTCCGCCGACGTGGTTGAACTTGGACGACCACTGCTAAACTCTCGGACATCTGTTCATTTCGTTTGAAGTGCTCTCCAAGCTCGGGAAACGATGCTGTGAGCGATCCCGAACTCCTCGGCCTCACTAGTGATACTTCGACCTTCTTTCAACTTCCCAATGACGCGACCTCGGGTAAATTCATCGAGATGTCGTCTACTGGATGGCCTGTTGGCCATATCACACGGTGGCAACAACTCTACGTCGTTCAAACCGATGTACACAGGTCAATAACTTTCACCGGACTGCTGAACGTACACTGCCCGTGTGCTTTATACCCTTCCGACACCCTTTCATACGTCATGCTGCACATATGCGAATGCCCTACCGTACCGGACCGTAGCCTATCTCCTGAGTGGTGTTTTGGTCCGTTCTGCCAGCTCGTTCTGCTCTTATGCTAATTTCTCCTCTTCGTGCTTAATATTTGCACACCAGTGTATTGAGGGAATTCCTTAAATCTGAATTCTGCAAGCTCGGCCCTTTTGATATGATACTAGCAGTGGTTAAGTACCACGTTGTGGAATTTCTTATCGTCATGCCAATGGTCTGTAGAAAAAGTAGCGCAGTAAAATGAATATCTAAAGTAGCTTCCAAAGTACAAAGTGATATTTCCATCTAAATCGAGATGTTGGCCAACGTCTTGTTCATTTTGTTGTCTCTTTATTAAGGACTGTTTTAAAATAATATACCCATTTTGCCTTTTCATCGAAGAGAAGAACTGTTTGATAAGGGGTACATAAACGCCGTATGAAATCCTACGCAGTTTAATGAATTATGAGAAACTGAAGTATGACAATATGGTATGGGTAAACAAATTCTAACGATATCTTCCTGCTCAGGAATTTGATCGCAAAAAGAAGATCTTAAGATCCCAGATTTCAGAGCGTTATTTCTCACACTGTTCCAACAAATATCCAGAAGGTCCTTCACCCTCGAAAGATTCGAACTGCATTACGAACAGCGTCGACTTCGTACGTGCCTCGTTTTGATGATATCGGCCTTCTATACGAGGAATATTTCCTATCAGCATATAATTTCAAGTACAAAAGTTGCTTTCGCGAAGGAAAAACTTTTAGGTCATTTCACCTAGATTTTAAAACGCCCACAACATATTTTCTGTTGGAGAGAAAAACAAATATCTTCTGAAGATATCACATTGGCATCAATATTGATGGGGATTTATATCCATAATTATGAGATTGCCCAAATTTGTTTTTTTATTATTTCAAATCGCCTTATAATCCAGTTTTACCGCGGGTACACAGCAGAAAAATTCGGATTGATATCATTAAACGATTTCATATAACGATAATAATGCGGGCCTCGTTCTGAAGTCAATGTAAAATATCTCTTCAGGTCAGTAGAACTATGTTCTGCAAATTGTGAAATCAACATCTTTAAAAGAACAACAAATCAAGCTGCTTCGTATCAACGAACATGAACAGAAATTCTTTCAGGAACAAATGGACAAAGGAAAAATGAATTCCCATTTTTAATAGCACAAATTAATTTTTAGTTTTTTGGGCCTGGTTTTTAAGATTTTTAAATATATTTACAATGCGATGGCTAGCTTTGCAAAGCAAAGTCAATTAATGCAGCACATATTTAACCAATTCTGTAATGTAATGCTCGCGTAAAGCTGGAACATGTTAGAGAATGTCGTATAAAACTTTAAATAATCAACTTTCAAGCATTAACCTGCAAATCTTTATAACATAGTAAGTTTAAACGCTTGACAGGTCGAAGAAGAAGAAATGCGCAAAATTAAAAGGCATTTGTTCTCCGGCATCGTAAATAATAAATGTTACGTTCCAATCTTACTTTCAGAGATATTATTTGAGAGCAACTTTATTCCGATACCACCATAAGTACACGTATGAAAGATGAAAGTAATAGGAGAGGTGGTGATTTCATCAAAATTAGTTATGTACGATGCGTTGAAAGCATCTCTCTGGCATTAGCACTTAGGTATCAAAGGATAAAATCAAAAATTTAGAGGCGTGATTCTTACGTAAGGTGCAGGTGTGCCGGGACTAGGTAAGCACATGGACAGCTCCAGTAGTCGTGAAACGATTTTTGTTCAGGGATGGCACGTCACTTCGTGTAATTATCATTCTTTACAGAAATATACTACTTTATATATCATCATCATCATCATTGTCAACCATTATCAATCCACTGCTGGACGAAGGTCTCCCCAAGATTCCTCCACAACGGTCTGTCTTGTGCCAGTCTCCTCCATGTCACCCCTGCATACTTTCGAATTTCATCCACCCATCTCCCATGTGGTCTTCTTCTGGGTCTTTTCCTGTCCCTTGGAATCCAATCTAAAATTTCGGCTGTCCATCGATGATCTGTCCTTCTGGCAGTATGTCCAGCCCATTGCCATTTCAGGGATTTAACTCTGATCATGATGTCTTCCACTCTTGTCATTTTTCGGATCCACGAGTTCCTCTTCTTATCTCTCCTGGTTACACCAAGTATGCACCTCTCCATGCTTCTTTGAGTTGTCTGCAGCCTTTGCATGTCTCTTTTAGTTAAGGTCCACATCTCTGCACCATACGTAAGCACTGGAAGGATGCATTGATCAAACACTTTTCTTTTAAGACATAATGGCATATTGCTCTTGAAAATTATGCTGTTTCTTCCAAAAGCTCTCCAGACAAGTTTTGTACGCCGATTAATTTCTTCATCAATGTGACCCTCACTTGATATCTGCTGTCCAAGATAAACGTACGTGTCTGTTATCTCCAGCTTTTCTCCATCAATCGATAAACATTCATTTCTTGTAAAAGCATTGAACATCACTTTTGTCTTCTGAAAGTTCATTTTTAATCCCACTTCTTTACTCTTGTCAGCAAGTTCCTGGATCATACTCTGCAGCTCTGATGGGCTAGTTGCAAAAATGACTACGTCATCAGCAAAACGAAGGTGGGTTAGATAATCTCCATTAATCTTTATCCCCTTGGTTTCCCAGCTCAGTGACTGAAAAACACCCTCCAATGTGGCATTAAAGAGCTTCGGAGATATGGTGTCACCTTGTCTCACTCCCTTTCCAATTTTTATGTGTGTTGTATTTTCAAACAGCCTAATCTTTGCACTTGCATTTTCATAGATGTTATTAATAATATTAATGTATGCATCTTCAATACCGCAGGTTTTCAGAGCCGTGGTAACTGCTGATGGTTTCACCGAATCAAAGGCTTTCGCATAATCGATAAAAGCCATGCACAATGGAAGTTCATATTCCCTCGCTCTTTCAATTAGTTCTCTCAGCACGTGGATATGATCTATTGTGCTGTAGCCACTCCTGAATCCAGCTTGTTCTCTCGGTTGAGCCATGTCCAGTGTTACGTTCAAGCGGTGTGAAAGAACTTTAGTGAAGATTTTATAAACTACTGATAGGAGGCTGATAGGTCTGTAGTTTCCGAGATCCTCAATGTCACCTTTCTTATGTCGCAGGATCATTGTAGCGGATACATATATATATACTTTATATATATGTATCCTTATGTAGGAAATATTTAACATGTTTGCATAAAGGTAAATAAATATCGCCCCAGATTTTTTGTCGTGTACTCTTTGTGTTTTAATCCTTCCGTGGTGGAATTTTGTCATAAAACGTTTCTTAAAATGACACTATGGGTAGAACTTCTAAGGACTGTATGTTTAACTCACTAAATTTGTTAAACGTAATTTGATGTGAAACATAACTTAAAAAGATAGTGACATCATGTAAACAAGGCTCTTTTACTTACACATACAAAAAAAAATGACAGGAAAAAATATGAACTAAAACTGCTAACTGCCTTGTCATCTGCACAAGTACTTGAGACTAACAAGTTTTCAGCGTTTAAAATTTCTGGAGGTAAACGACTCAACAAACCAAATATTAAAAACTGCACACTAATATATTATAATAGAAAAGTATGTATTTGTAGTCATTTTTAAAACCCTTGTGAACTCACAGGAACTGTTATGGGTTGTAAGGAAGGTAGTGTAAAACTACCAGAAATTTCAGACTAGACTTCTAAACGATTGCCAGCAGAAAATATCAACAGAAATCAATGTTTGCTTGTTGCTGTTGTTGGTCCAAGTGCAAATTGGCAGCATCTGGATTGGAGGCGTTTCGCTACTATTTGAGCAAACTAATCTTAAAAGGACTTTTAAAAGTGCTAAATGTTTTTCTACTCCGAATTATTTACTATGAAAATTGTAAATAACATATTTTACCGATTTAAAATCGAATTGCAGTAACGCTTTCTAAAACTGAATTTCTTTAAAAAATTCTTATAAGACATGGGTTCTGGATTCCATGCAGAAAACGATTTTTTACAACAGCTTCTCTTTCAAATAATATCTTCATGTTTACATAAACTTTAAGAAGCCAATTATTTAATATTTTTATATTTTTGTCCAACCCCTGTATGTATCCTAAAAAATGTTTTCAGCTTAATATTTGTAAAATAACTTATATTCAGCAATTCAAACTTAGGGGAATTCGAAATCCTGAATTTTACCAAAAATCCATGATACTATACGAACGGATCCAAAATATCCGTGGACCAATTTTGCGTTGTGGATTTACCAATAAACGTGACATACGTGTTCCATACGGGAATAAAATGACGGATATGACCTTGGAACCGTTACAAATGAAAATGAACAGTAGAATGGGCAGTAATGCAGAGTTCAATTACTTCCATTGTGGCGCGGTTATAAGACGTCATCTTAGCAACAAGTTTGATGGGGATATTTCTGCCCTTCTGCCCTCAGCCTGACGAAGTGCAATTGATGGCAATGCGAAGTTCAAAGGCCTAGCAGCAGCAAGAAACCAATTACGATATATCATCATCATCATCATTGTCAACCATTATCAATCCACTGCTGGACGAAGGTCTCCCCAAGTTTCCTCCACAACGGTCTGTCTTGTGCCAGTCTCCTCCATGTCACCCCTGCATACTTTCGAATTTCATCCACCCATCTCCCATGTGGTCTTCTTCTGGGTCTTTTCCTGTCCCTTAGAATCCAATCTAAAATTTCGGCTGTCCATCGATGATCTGTCCTTCTGGCAGTATGTCCAGCCCATTGCCATTTCAGGGATTTAACTCTGATCATGATGTCTTCCACTCTTGTCATTTTTCGGATCCCCGTGTTCCTCTTCTTATCTCTCCTGGTTACACCAAGCATGCACCTCTCCATGCTGCTTTGAGTTGTCTGCAGCCTTTGTATGTCTCTTTTAGTTAAGGTCCACGTCTCTGCACCATACGTAAGCACTGGAAGGATGCATTGATCAAACACTTTTCTTTTAAGACATAATGGCATATTGCTTTTGAAAATTATGCTGTTTCTTCCAAAAGCTCTCCAGGCAAGTTTTGTACGCCGATTAATTTCTTCATCAATGTGACCCTCACTTGATATCTGCTGTCAAGATAAACGTACGTGTCTGTTATCTCCAGCTTTTCTCCATCAATCGATAAATCTTCATTTCGTGTAAAAGCATTGAACATCACTTTTGTCTTCTGAAAGTTCATTTTTAATCCCACTTCTTTACTCTTGTCAGCAAGTTCCTGGATCATACTCTGCAGCTCTGATGGGGTAGTTGCAAAATGACTACGTCATCAGCAAAACGAAGGTGGGTTAGATAATCTCCATTAATCTTTATCCCCTTGTTTTCCCAGCTCAGCGACTGAAAAACACCCTCCAATGTGGCATTAAAGAGCTTCGGAGATATGGTGTCACCTTCCATTGTGGCGCGGTTATAAGACGTCATCTTAGCAACAACATCTTAGCAACACGATATATATATATATATATATATATATATATATATATTTTATTGGATTTTTAACGACCACCGTGAGCAACTCAATCGGCTGTACGCAGTCGCCCGTGCCTAATTTGGGTCACTGGTTCCAGGGAAGGAGAGAGATCCAGTGCCGTAAGACAAACACAACATCCATGCCTCACCGGGAGTCGAACCCGGACCCGTCCGGACAAATGATCAGAGGCCATCGCTTAGACCACTGCGCCACAGGGGCGGCCAATTACGATATCCATAGTCATACAGGTCAAATGATAGACATCAAGTAACGAAGAGAATTGTGCGAAAAAATAGTTTGTTCGTGGTTAAACCACTCGCCACCGAGTTCCAAATTCCAGTGAAGACGTCAAAAACAAGGAAGGTTTGTTAAAAGCTGAAAAAAATATGTTTTAATGGCCATGAAGCCGCACATAATCGTGGCATCTGGCCGATCAACGTTAAGACTCGTTTAAAGTTGTGTTAAGCTGCGCCCCAGTGCATCTTCATAGTGGAAAGGCTTTCTCTGGAGTAAGAAATAACGTCTCGCCATATCGAAGACGGGCGGATTGATTTAGGTTTGGAACATGTCAGAGAAAGGGTTCGAATATTTCGACGTTGAAGATGTTACTGAAATATTCAGGTGCTGTAAAGAAATATTATAACGCTTTTTGGTAACAATTTATAATGCAACTAATTATTACAAAAAAACGATATAGTACTATATTGCGGTATAGTGATCATATCATACCGCCTTTGGCAGTCATACATCTGTATAATGGCACCTAGTGGTAATTCTGAATATTGTTCCACTATATCTTGTAGTATCCACACTTGCGCCCGTGCTGTTTACGTCATCATTACGATAAATAATGTTGTTCCTGTGCTTTAAATTTCAAATATAATGTCACCCCGCCCCTCCATGTGCAATGCTACAGATCAAACCCTAGCTAGTTCTTCAGTTTTGCACATCGGTTTATTTCAGTCAAAGTTTAGTACTCAATGTATCACTATGGTAAAATACAAAGATGTGGAATTGCGGAAAGCTTTGTATTCAGTAATTGTTCGTTCAGTTTTATCAAGAAAGTGTTACGTGACCTAAATTAAATGTGAGGAAGCAACTAGTGACGATATTGTAGCAGCTCTTGCCTACAAGGGTATGATGGGTACTTCAATAAACCTGGGTATTTCGGTTACCTGGGTATTTCAGCATTTCTCCAACCTGGATCTTTTAAGTAGACCTAACAATGCAGGTTAAGTGTATCATGGAAAAATCTTTCTCATAAACAAGACTCTAATTCTACATGAAAACGTAGGAAAGAATTAATACCGTAAGAGACGAAAAGACAATGCCTTACATAGACAGCTTTGAAGGATCGACTTAATCTCTCAGTTAAGGACAAGGCACTAATATTGCAAAATCAAATATCTTTATGCATTCCGCTTGCAAAACTCTCATACGTCCAATTAAGCAGCAACCAACCTCCCTTTCCGGAAACCCTGAAATCTATTATCAGCGCTTCCGTTATGATCTGTTTCATAAATTTTTTTAAAGAAAGATGTATTTCCAAGTTAAAAAGGTTATCCCATGTAAAAAGAGTTAGCCAAAGTTTTAATGGATCTTTATAATTTTAATGGATCCTCCAAAACATCATCTCTGCTGTTTTGGAGGACGTTCTCCAGAGACGGTTATATCAGGACAACTCACTTCTCGCGGTCGTGACGACGTTTCGAATAATGGCCTCACGGGCTAGTTGCACGGTTATACCTTGGGCGCCGTTCGTGCGAGTGCCCTACAAATGCAATTATTTGCATAACTTGTACGTGTTCTCCCACCGTGCAATTTGCAAAGCGCTGGGTTCAGGCCTTCGTGGTGTGGCATTTTCTCTGCCAGGCAGTGTAATTAAATATGAACCATGGAACATGGGATTAAATCATTTTCTACTTGTTGAACATAATTTTTTCAAGTCCTTTCTATATCCATCTATTCTCCCAAACGTTATTTGATTTATCTAAATTTTGGTATTAAGAAACACGTTACTAAAGAGTGTTCGGTTAAGTATTGGAAAAAATAGCGTTAAAATGAATTATTTTTCCAAATATTAATCACTCAAATTGTAAATAGGTATTAACAAAATGCTTCAATGAGCGTGTGTTATAAGAATCCGTATTAAATGTAGTTTATTTTTCTACTTTACTGAAAAATAGACACAAATGGGACAGTCAAATGAAACAAAGCTTGGCAAATGTCAGTTTTTGCGTGTATCAAGAAAAGTGTCTTAGCTACTCAGTATGACAATTGAGTAATAAGACTGATTTTTGTTAATTCCCGGCAAAAGACACAGGTCTGGAAGGCATCGCATTGATAGCCATTTATCAGCTATTCGGTTTCAACATCTTTTCCCGAGGAATTACTCACATCATCGCTGTACAAAACGTTATTTTGAGGAACAGCAGAAATCCGTTTTTGTTTGAATATCGATGAAACTGCATCTGATACAACTGATTGGTTGCGTGATGTCCTTGCGGCTCTCGGTACCTATCTCTTGAACCAATGTTCCTGTGGTATACACTTTTCATGTATGGCTCGGTCGCCCGATCGCTGTGCACACGTTTAATCAGATTGATAAAGTTCGCGAATGCACAAAACTTATCGTTCTGTAACCATGAGGATATGGAGATAATAGGGAAATAAGGAAACGCTTCGTTAAATGTCTGTGCAAGTTTTTTTTTTTTTTCGGGCACGGGGTTCTGCTAGTTTTTCTTCGTGTGCTCTTTCAGATGGCCAGACACATGCATGCGTGGAGTACCAAAAGACATCCTAGAGGTTACAGAAATAGTGCGACTTTTTTTCAGAAACATTGTGGCAGGTAAAAGGACGAGTTTTTATCAAGATCCTGAAAAGAAAATGCATAACGTTTAGTAGAAATCACCACAGTCACCCAAAGGAAAGATAATTAAGTTGGAGAATTCGGAAATTAAGACAAAGTTTCTGATATTTTAAGACAGCAAGGTGCATATTGTTAAAGGTACAGCTGTCGCCGGCAAAGTTTATACATCCGTTTTGGAACGATAGTGGAAGATGATTGTTCCCGTTAGGATTTAATACAGAAACACGCATTTGTTCCTTCTCCAAGATCACGCACCTGCACGCAGAACTTTCAGTGTTCAGCAATTTTAGGCATGAATTCAAATATGTGTATTCTATCATTCCCGCTATTATCCAGGTTTAGGATCGCACGACTACGCTCTGTTCCCCAAGTTAAAGCTGCCCCGAAAAGAAAAAAACATCTACTTTGAAGACATACAAAGAACTCTGATATCATATCTACCTTCCAACCCAAAATATGACCCCTGCAAATCCTTTGTTTCCTTTACTGATCGGGCTTCTGTATTAACGCAGGCGAATGTACATCGTATAAAATATATTCACTTGATGTTTCCGACTTTTCTGGGTTTTTTCAATGCATTTTCATTATTTTATTATCGCACTGTATGTAGGAAATCAAAAGAAAATTTGAATTAAAATGACCTCACAGATCTTGTAAGTGAATCATCTTCTCCGCACTATACTCACGCACACTCCGTTAAAACCGCAGAACGTTTTGGTGAAGCCGTCATACCGTTCCTTGAAACGGTTTGGGCATCCAACACCGACATGAAAGCCCTCTTGCCCAAGACAAGTGTTTATAAACCTTTCTGTCCAATTACTGGTTTACTGCGATTCATTCACCACGATAGGATGTCTTTAGGATCGGTAAATATCGCTGAGTTGACATCTTAAAATTGCGACAGGCATATTTTATTCTTTTGAGGCCTACTAACCGCTCGTATAATTGGTCCTCAGTTTTAATCCATCTCCAAAAAAAAAAAAAAAAGGAGAAATAAAGAATGAAAAAGAAGAAAGTAGGTAGGGTCGGTAGAGACCGGCCATCTTTTTTAACACCATCCTTTTCCATTCTAGAATCAGCTTCATCGAGTATTTTCCTATACTTTCAGCGAATCGTTGTCTTACCGGCGAACCCTTTGAAATTCGAACATGCAACGAGAAAAAGAACACAAATGAGTGCAAAAACAGATAAAGCGATGAATCCGGTTGCTTTCCACGGGGTTATAAATACTGTTTACAATGATAATTTTCCGGGAAAATATAAACGTATTTTTCGTTGAAATAATAAATTCGTAAAACGAATTTCTTTATATTGTAATTAAATATGTCACCTTAATGGTTTATTTGACTTGGATGGTTCTTAATTTAGTTCGTGCGGAATTTTGTTACATTCGAATTGGGTCCAAAAGGTGTAAACTGTATATTTTTCACCAAATAAATTAAATTAAGTTTCTAGTATAATACAATTATGTCTTGTGTGTTTTTCTTTTACTAATAACATTTCGAATCGTGTATGAACGTTTCGCCTCAGAAAACAACTACAAACATTAGCAAAACAAACCACTGTTCCGCATTAATTTTTTTAGAAAATTAAAGCAAAATACAAACGCCTATTTATTACACATCCGTTATTATATATTATTTTTAAACAATTGGATAATTGCAAGACTTGAATAATCAGTGTGTTATTTTATATTTCGAAGTTCCGTGGCAAGTTTTATTTCCTGGATACCCATTGTTTTTTCCTGTCTTTAAAACAGTATGACTGGAAAGCAATTAATAAAAAGACAAAAAGAAAATCCTAAAAAATCAGGGAATAAAAGCCACACACGCTCCGTGATTAGAGTTTAATAACAACGTGACCAAAAGAAAGAAAATTTTCGGGACCTAGCGACAGATCATTACATTATTAAAATAACGTAAGAATTGCACTCAAAATAAAATATATAATACTAGAAAACAACAAACAGAATCACAACACGAGTTGAACTGTTTAACGTGATAATCTGAGGTCGATGCCATTACACAAATTAATTCTCATTATCTTAAGAAGAAATCCCGCTCATGATATCTGGTCCGACCCAGCAGTAGTGCCTGCTGGTCAGTTTTAAGTTTATGGTTTTTCGGTTCGGAGCATACACCTAAGCGTGTTTTGGTTGTATGTATATTTCTCTACTTGCATCTCCGAAGAGGAAGCGACTGAAGAGAGAAACATTGGCTTATCGATCCTGAGTCTAAAGCGATGTTGAGATTAGTGTCTGCCAAATAATGTTACTTTACTATAGTTATTATTGAATATTATCGCATATGCTTTATGTAGAAGCGTCAAACTTCTAATGCTTAAAGGTTGGTAAAGAATAGATCGTCCTCATGAAAATACATTATTATTTTCAATATAACTGTATTTTTTGTTAAATGTTTCAGAAATTTATGCCTTTTAATTTTCCTGTTTTCTTACACTGTCATTGTCATTGAATTTCGACTTCCGAAAAAAAACAGCAAAATAATTTTTTGCAAAAAAAGTTTGCCATATCATGTGTTTTATTATGTTAGCGTCATTTTCTTTGAATGATATATTTTATTGAAACACATATATTTATAATGAAATCGTTTAGAGTATTTCCTTCAGAAATTGATTTATATATATTAAATTTCAAGTTATTCTTTTTGATAGGTGCATGGAACTATTACTAGCAGGAAAGTATGGCATTTCGGCTTACAAATTATGAGGAAAACATATTCTCCTGGCAAGAAACATACATGAGATTTAGAACGATTTCAACCTACGAATTATAACAACAAATTATTCTCCGGCCAAGAAACATACATGAAATCTAGAACGATTCGATCGTTTAAATGTAGTTTTAAGGAGCTACATGGGTCTGCCATTTCCCTTTGTGTTATTACCTTGCAAAGAAAACAGATTCGTTGTATATAACGTAGAATCTCTAATTGGACTATTTGTTTTCAGTACCTATCATAAAATTGACATACCAGGGGTAAGTAATTGCGACTGCACAAAATTGTTAAAATATGAAAATTTTAAAAACGGAAATTTGTAATTGAAATACTTCAATATTCGAATGATATACTGAAAGAAAATTTTTATTTACAAAATTTCAATAAAATAAATATTTTTTTTACGTGTGCACTAATTTTTCCTGTGAATTTTAGACACTTTCATAACATCATAATATAAATTTAATAGAATACTAGTAAAAAAGGAAAAAAACATGTTGAATCTTGATGATGTACGTAGTACTGGAAATTTGTCTCATTACTCTCCTGACAATTCAAAACAAATGTTTACAATTTTGCTTTCAATCTTCCGTTTGGAAAAAAAATATCACAAAATTCCAAGCAGCTTAAATAATAGAAAAGATAATTCCTCAGCAAAAACACAAGTGGTGGGAAACTGCTGGCCACTAGCTGGCATCGATGGGTCACTTCTGGCTAAAATCTGCCACTCAAGGCTCGGTAGCAGTCCGTTGGTGGCAGCGCAATCAGTTGGCGAACCATTGATGTCCCTTTATCGTTAAAATATGAAATATATATGCCGTGAATTGCGGGTCTCCAAGCAAAGTGCCACTAATGGCTCGTAGCTGGCAACCGATACAACCCCAACACCAGGTTGAAGCAATGGGACTGCGCAGAAGCAACACGTGCTGTGTCTCCCGTGGTACCAGTTAGTTGAAGACGACGCTATCGACATCGTGTTCTTTCAGTGGATTTTAAGAAAAAAAAGCCATATGTAGAGGCAAATTAATTTCCAAGTGAAATGCCACGTCGAAGAAGATACCAGATTAAGCCATGACATACTAGATTACAGCCATGAAATACACCCACTCCATTCCCATGAATAACAAGAAATAATTTGAAACCGCTTGAAACAACAATCCTGGAAAAACATTAAAAAAACGTTTTTTGGAAAAAAAAGAATTATACACGTACAAAATTTATAAATTATTTGAAAGAAAAAAACAGCAATGATATGTGGATATAATGTACTCATCCATGGGTTGAATACACAAGACTGGAGGAATTCGCTTCTAAAAATAACGAGAAGTAAAATGAAATATCATTCATCTTTAAAACAAATGTAGCTTCCGACAGCGGAAAGAAAAAAATCAACGTTAAAAATGTAACAGAATGTGACATGAACGGGTAAATATATTTTTTCAACAATCGCCTTTCAAGACAGCAAGGACAGCACAAAACTTTGGAAAGCGCCTTTAAGTTGGCACACTCTTTGAAAATGAGTGAAGTTCCCTTAAAGTAAAAAAAAAAACTATCGTTACGTTGATAAAATAAATTTATGAATTATATAAAACTGACATTTATGAAAAATACCTCGCATTATTCTAAAATTATAGAGAGAACCGTTCGATTACATGTTCTGCAGGAAAGCGACTCAGCGTCAAGCACAACGCTCGCGCATGGTAAATCAGTCCCGTCTGTTGAGAGCTCGCTTCTCTCTCCGACAGCCCTCGTTCGTTTCCACCCAGATCCAAACCGGCGTTTTCCCGGTCTGTTGAGAAAATTTCCCCAGCACAGTGCAATAACTCAGAATTTTCGTAAGGGGTGAAGAAAAGTTTGTAGCTTTGGGAAACTTCGGTTACCTTAATATTTTTTTTATGTCTACTACCAGGAAATTGGTGGACCATATTAGGCTAGCCATCATTTATTGCACGTGCTTGCAGGGTCGCAGAAGGGCCACTTGTGGCAGTTACTGCCAGTGATAGATAACAATTGGCCCTGTTGTGGCATATGACAACTGATGGGGGTGCCAACTGTTGGCCTGAACTCTTGGCACTTCTGTTGGCCACCTGGACATTTTATTGACGTTTCGGCAGCGACAACATAGTGCTTAGCCATTGCTGGCAGTGCTGGCCCAGCAAGACTGGCAAGTGTAGTCCGCCGTGTCTAAAATTTTGAAAATACATTTTTCCAGTTTTTTTCCTGCTTCTACGCCATAACAGTTAGTAACAGCTGCAATAGATCGAAATTCAACAGGTTCTTGTGTAATATTGGCACTAAGTAAAAGGAAGTTATTTTGACCTTAATATTCGAGATTTTTAGTCTTTTTTGCAGTGCTATAATTTTTTTAGCAATCACTTCTCGTTTTTGTGGTAAAGAAGTATAGGTATTTCCTCTTGTAAACTCTTCTTCAATCAATTGGTGATAGAGTCTCTTACAAATCACCGCAAAGTTGTTTTTTGCCTTGTCTACAAAGGTTATTATGAAAGATTTGCGGAGCTTTGAAATATCTTTGGAGATACTTCTAGGAATTGGTTTAACAACATTTATACATCTATTCGAG
The DNA here is from genome assembly GCA_039090855.1 of Macrothele yani. Classification (NCBI taxonomy): domain Eukaryota; kingdom Metazoa; phylum Arthropoda; class Arachnida; order Araneae; family Macrothelidae; genus Macrothele; species Macrothele yani. The sequence continues at coordinate 188,297,254 of CM077034.1, read as the reverse complement.
TTATGTTTGATATTAATCAAGATTTTCTCGTTAACTTTTACATACCATTGCATAAATGCCTGAACCCGAAGTTCAAAACTAGAAGATGCTTTACGTATTAAATTTGAGATATCAGATTTAATAACATTTATGATTTTCTTCAATTCAGGTTCTTGGTGTGAATTTCTGAAGTTTGCTCCCTTATTTACAATAAGTCTCCGTTGATTAAATTTAATGACTTCGAGATTGCTGGTAACAACATGAATGCAACGTGGATCACGGAAATTGACGAATTCAGCTCTGTCACATATAAAAAAATATATTGTTGAAATATTTGATTATATCCGATTTTATCGTAATATTGATTAGGTAAGGTATTTACACAGTAACATTTTTCAGTCGGCTGTGATGACTATTTATTTGGTTGTGCTATTCTAAATCTAATTAGGTCGTAAGTAGTATATCTGATATGATGATTGTTGTATACATACTTCTGATGAGCTTTGCAAAGCGCCTTTATATGACTTAGTTTAAGTGAAAAAATCTGCAACTTGCAGTTCAAAGCGAAGTTGAAGACAGTGTTATCTAGAGATGTCAATAAATTGACAAAATTAATGTGTGCCTTCGCGTTTTACCTTTGCCTCTGCAACGTCTATAAGAAGTTTTTTTACTATATATCGGTCTAAATTTGAAGAGGTCGTAAATATTTTCATTATTGTTTTCACCAAACGTGAATCTCTTCACATTAAAAATATCATTTAATCCATATGGGCATATAGATTTACATTGCAGAATAAATGCGATTTCGAGCATTAGCCTATCTTGTAAGGATTTTTCAATGGCTAAAATCTTAACTTGTATCTTTGCGAAATCATGGTTCTGAAAGTGAATGGTTTCAATATTTTTTATTCTTGAGGCATTTAATGTCTGATCTGTGTCCGTTAAGTCTTAAGTTTATTGGATACGTCGTTTGTCCGACATAACTTAATCCACACTCGTTGCATGTGATTAAGTAAACCACATGTGATGTTTTGCAAAATATGGGAGCATCATATTCCCGGGTATATACGCGAGATGGATCCATGACAGGACAGGTTTTACATCGTCTATCTTTGTATGGTTTAAAAGCCAAGTCCCGCGAGTGACCTGATGTTGGCGATAAAGATAAAGATTATTTTGAATTTTTTTCAAATTTTTCATTTTGAAGAAAAAGGAATGAAGACCGTACAAATTGCAGAGACTGGCACCCCTCTACTTTAAGGTACAACTCTGGACGCAGTAACATACTTATCGGACTATTCCCCTGTTTCAAAGGAGCAGCCGCGGACCTTTTACCACGCTATGTCCGGTGTTGTATAGGAATCATGTGGTTGTCTTTCCTCATATTTGAGTTCAAACATAGTGACAAAATCCAAAGTAATCAGCTCAATACAATAATAGGAGTTCATTATAGCCGAGTGGAATAAATCTCTGATGTTAAAAATTATAATAGCTAAAAATATGTAGTAATCTCTAAAATTCAGAAATGTAAACTGTACAGTAAGATATATAAGGAATATGAAACGAATATATGAAAATCCACTAAATCACCCCAAGTGCAGCAGATTAAGATACATTGTACACAAAAAATATTTAATTAGACTAAATCCAATACACGAACAAAAAAACTCTACCACAGCAACCATAGACATGAGGTAAGTATATTATCCACCGACCTGCCCAAAGGCTGCATGGACAATTGGAAATATATAAAGAAAGTGAATATTCACATTATTGCAAATCACTATAATGAAAATCACACAGAACAGAACAAGAAGCTTAAAAAGGCTTGTACGTTCTATATCTGCAGAATGCTTAATCCGAAATGAAATAAAAAAAGTAAGTAAGTAAATAATACAATAAGTAGAAAAAATGAAATATAGGGCCAATCTGTTCACGGGAACACTGGCCCTGCTGACCTTTCGATACGGATATAGGCAAAATGTTGAAAACCTCCCGTGTGTTCCGGAGGTCTCCAAACAGATAAAGAAGCTCAACAACCAAGCCAAGAAATTACAAAAAACAAAGTCAACAACCAAACTAAGAAATTACAAAAAACCAAGCAAACAACAAAATTCACCATATCATTGTAAATAAAGTCAGAGGTCTACCAAGGCAATAGAACACCATTCTAGATATTTAGACACTAGATATCCAACAAAGTCAATACCAGTTAGTGGAATGTGTTAGACGTTTGTGCAGTAAGTACAAGGTGTAACAGAAGATAGAAAAGATAGGTAAATAGGCATTGTTCCCATAAAAGAATATATATATATATGGATATATTGCGACTTAAATTTCTTAAGAGAGACTTATATGTTATATCTAACGATAAAAAATAATAATTATGGTTTATTTCCTCTACATTGGTTAATACTGCTTGTTACTTTAAGATTTTTCTCAATGTGAATTTCGTCCCAAATTTGAAAAAGAACGTTAAACAAAACAACTCTAGAAAATATATTTTTTTTTCTCGAACATGGGAAGAAGCAGATATCTTTGCCGTGTTTTTCTTTTAATTCTTGTATATTAAGAACCATATCTTTGTGATTTTTTTCATATATAACTTCACTTTACGGGTATTCTCAGACAGAATTTCATCTAATTATTTCCACTTCTGAAATATAATGAATCAGGATGGGTGATGGTACTAAAAACTTGAGGTATTTAAATTGCACCTGCCAAGAAAATACAGTGTGAAATGCATAGCTGGTATGGGTAATCCAGATTGCAGTAGTTTTTTATAGTTCACTTGCCCAGTTCTTATGACACAACGTAGCTTCAAAAAAACACTTCTATCATCAGCGAGGATTAAAATTCAAACGTTTGATAAAAGATAAAATAGAAGACTAATGGACTATTGTGATGAGTACTTTTATATAATTTTATTTACAACGATTTTACCGAACGCTATCGTACGCTTAATAGAGTAATTTCTATTATTTTTTTCACCAAAACATTGCTTTCGCTAAAATCATATCAATCAGTAATTTCCATCCACGGTGTGAGCAATTCTTTAGTTTTCACGTTGTGTTTTTTAAAACAACGTTCATGTTTCAAAATCTCTCAGATTAGTGAATCCTGGAGCTTAGAGGACCTGAAGACTTTGAATTTTGTATGGATATTTGCGAAGGACTCCTCTTGGTGCGTTCCAGACAGCACCATAGGGAATGCCACTTCGACGCGTAAGTTCACGAGCACCTGATTCCACATGTGAGGAACGATCAAAGGGTTTCAGATCCCCTGTATAACTGTAGACCTAGCCTAGCAGAAACAATCGTTGATGGTCTTACTCGTCATGGACTTGCTACGAAAGCTCCGGTTTCTTTATATCTCTTAATCATCCGGTACAGTGCCGAAAAAGAAATTGGTCCTTTCCCACTTCATTCAGATCTGAGTGAAACGAAATACCTCAAAGTTGCACGTGCAGATTTCGAGTTACGCTAAAAAGTTTCATCACGAGAGCATTATCCGTGAAATGACAACATGATGCAACGTTACAGTTTCAGCTGCAGCTGCTTTTATACTTTTCCCTTCTCGAATATTATATTCGGTATAGTACCATCTGGCGTGCATGAACAAATCTAAAGTGTCTAATCAATGTTTTAATATTTCAGAAAAAAATCCCATGTCATTCTGTCAATTTCTGTGCAAACCGCACTTGGCTACTGTCAAAACTCAACGAATTATGGATTTTTATAGGTTTCGCGACTTATTATTTGAGGGACATTGTTATGAATACACGATAATAACATGCACTAGAAGTTTGTTTCCTCTGTTATGCTGAATTTTCACATGTTTTCCATTCTAACAAAAATTTAATCACACCGGTATAAATTGGGTGTCAGCGCGCGTGATCGTAGACTTCATGATTTGTTATGACAGCACAACTAACATCCACAGTGCCGAAAGGTTGTTGGTCTACCAACATTTACGAATGAACTATTTGTAAATATTTAGTAAGCATATTAATTTGCGTATCACAAGATGTTCAATAAAATGCAAAATGTAGCAGAAAGTGCATTAAGGGTTATATCTTGCATTCAGAAACGTATTGGGAATTCTTCGATTTATGTTTAGAATAGTTTCTATAATGTACATTATTTGCACATGCACAGAATTTGTGATATTTGTAATCGTTTGAAAAACGTTTTGACGAAAAACTCGAGTAAAAGGTGAAGATAACAGTATTTTACTTTAACTTAAAATATGTAAGGATACCCAACATTTCAAGTTACACAAAATTTTATTCCGTAAAATTATGATACTGACAAATTATGTATATATAAAGCTTTTTAAAGTTTATATACAGATAGCTGTTCTATAACTTTGTTAAAGATATACACGAAAGAATCAAGTAAAGAATTAATAGAACATGCCTGCAAATGAATAAATCATATAATGTTAAAAATACATTTGAAAATGAAAACTTCTTTCCAACATTTAGATGGCATAAATTCCATTAATGCTAATCCAATTACGTGGTGAATCACAGAGATTCCTGTATCATAAACGGAATTAAAAAAATTCCTGTGACTACTGGCACTGTAAATGGATGGAGATTTAACAAGATCTAATAATGGATTAAAATGCAACACAGTAAACGTCGATGATAATGGTAAATTTACTTCTGCACTGAAATGAACATTAAAAATGTTTTTAAACACAGAGATAATTTGTTTGCATATGAACGATTAGAAAAAGCTACTATCTACATGAGTGCTTCTGCGATAGCTGGGAAGTTGGTATCTTGATTATTAGCAAATTTGGAAAAGTGAAATGTACTACATGCAATAAAATCAGATAAATATATCTAAATCACGGCAAACATTAAAGAGAAATTGCTGATACGTTTTTATTGAAGAAAGGAATAGGAAAATGGGCATGTTATTCTATTTTTAAAAAACGCATCTCACTGTATGCATAATGAGGTATCAAGTAAATAACTAGCAACACCACACGTGATTATTACGAAATAAATCATAATCTTATTCGCAATATGTTTGTTTATTTCACATATTTTCAGCCGCCATGTAACTCTGAAGGCCATAAAAAATTAATAAATGGTCCCTAATTAGGGGATACAAGTTCCAGGGAACGGGAAGATCCATTGCCGTGAGGAAGGAGGCCATTTTCACCTGGGATATGCTTCCTGATCGGAGTGAAATTCACCGCCACGGTGGTGCAGTGGTCTAAGCGCTGTCATATGACCATTAGTCTGAGAATGACTTAGCCTGAAGTTGTTCCACTTAATCATTTGGAGTTCCTCCTCCAATACATGGACCCTTGAATCAAAAAACAAAGATCGTGCGTTAAACGTAGCCAAGGTCAGCACCAAATTGCAGCTTTGTTCAGTTGTCCGGTGGATTTTAGCACTCTCTGCCTTCGTGTCAGACATGCCGCAGCATTGAACAGGTATTATCCACCAGCCGGAGCCTTACCTCCAAAAATTACTTTGTGAAATCTTTTTTTTTTTTTTTTTTTTTTTTTTTGGGGGGGGTTGAACAAAATTCTTCTCGTCGGTCACGCGCGGAATGATATTTACAAAAGGCGTAACAGCGCACTGAAGTGGATGGTCATATTGTACTCTGTGCCGCGAGAATACCTTTTTCTATATGCATGTCGTACAACACATGTAAATATTTTTTACAGGATAGAGTGTAGGTAGCACAAATTTTGTCCCACATTATATTTTCCAACTGATCAACTGATTTGCAGATACATGAATCCATTACATCCAGATAGGCAGTGATGTCTTGCATTTTTAAGACGTCATACTTCCAAACACTGCTAACGGTCCTGTTAATGGGAAGACATGTTTTCCAGAATTAACACAGTTTGTATGCAATTGAAACTTAATATGACGAACCTAACGACAAAAGTCATATGGTTTTTCATCTATCAATGCTTAGTTCTAAATTTTAGTCTAAATAGCTTAGTTAGAAATGTGAGAGCATTCGTACGTTTGTGCTGAAAGCATGTTTGGCAGAAAATTGAACTGACATAGGTTTGTTTCATTTGAAATACCCAAGGATTGGTTATTTGACCATTTTAGCATTTTTTTTCCAACCGCAGATTGAACAAGCGAGGTTTTTTAGTTTTTTGCTCGTGTATTGGATTTAGTCTAATTATATATTTTTTGTGTACAATGTATCTTGATCTGCTGCACTTGGCGCGATTTAGTGGATTTTCATATATTACTTTTATATTCCTTATATGCCTTATTGTACAGTTTGAATTTGTGAATTTTAGAGACCATTACATATTTTTAGCTATTATAATTTTTAACTTCAGAGTTTTATTCCACTTGGCTATAATGAACTCCTATTATTGTATTGAGCTGATTACTTTGGATTGTGTCACTATGTTTGAACTCAAATATGAGGAAAGACAACCACATGATTCCTATACCACACCGGACGTAGCGTGGTAAACGGTCCGCGGCTAGTCTTTTAAGACAGGGGACTCGTTCGATAAGTATGTTACTGCCTCCAGAGGTGGACATTAAGGCAGGAGGGGACCAGTCTCTGCAATATGTACGGTCTCCATTCCTTTTTCTTCAAAATAATCTTTATCTTTATCGCCAGGCTCGGGTCACTCGCGAGACTTGGCTTTTAAGACATACAAAGTTAGACGATGTAAAACCTGTCCTGTCATGGATCCACCTCACGTATATACACAGGAATATGATGCTCCTATATTTTGCGAAACACCACATGTGGCTCCAGCTTTATCCATCTCTCAGTCTGTCTTTCCATCCGCACGATAGCTGGCGTAAAAATGGTTCGATTTCGATGAAAATTTAGTATGTGGCAGAGGACAACCTGGGGTGGAATCCTACTGAAAATGGGTGAAATGGGGTCAAAGCTCAGGACATAGGAGCGACATTCAGTACAACTTCCTTAATCCTTCTTACTTACGTAAACCTTCTTCGATTGCGACATAACCTCATCATGTTGTTCCGGAGGCATACTGAACCGGTTGCTGAATATCATCGAAATAGCGTCAAAAGTCAGGGCACATGAGCGAAATATACTACACAGCCATTGTTTTCATAAGTTGACTAAAAATTCTTGTATTGAGACAAAACTTTAGTATGTTCTTCCGGTGGTACACTGAACCAGTTCTGTTGAATATTATCAAAATGGGCTCAAAGTTCAGGGCACAGGAGCGAGATTCATTCCACAGCCATTATCCTAATAACTTGAGTAATGATTTCCGGTATGTTGAAAAGCGTATCAAAATGAATGCATTGCATGATTCCATTAACTTGCTATATATAGTTAGTACCAGTAACATGCAGATCCAAACAATTTTTAGATTTTTTTATCTACCGCCACTTGGATATGAACCTATTTTTGCATGCCGCGAAATGCAAAAATTTGGGTTCTCAAATGTTCACGAATATAGCTATAACTCTTTAACAACTTAAGAAAACTTTATAAAATTTCTTTACTCTGAAAGCAAGCATCTCAACATTTCGGACAAGATACTTCAGTGGTGTGTAGCTTTTCATCTAAGTAGACTAAATGGACTTAAGTTCGGGAAAAGTTTTTAAAAAAATCGCCGCTTTGTCGTAGCTATAGTTCAGGTAGGGTTGAAAACAACAAACCGATTTATTTGTGACCAAGTATGGAAAGGCAATTATTATATCATTAGGAAAAGATTTCAAGTTTTAAATCCCTCACTGTTTATTTAACCCAAAATTTGAAAAGATTGTATATTTCAAGGTCAAATATATTGAAAGCTATATATGCAAAGAACTTTGACAATTTTTCTGTAAACTCAGACATTAGTGTTCTGTCAGTGGTATGAATATCATTTTGTTGTTCAGCGTGATTTCAGAATTATGAGTTCCCAAACTTTGGTAAAAATAACCAAAGAAAGCACCCTTATTCCTGAGTTTGAAAAAAAATGTATATTTCAAGTTCAAATTTTTTGAAAGGGTGACCTGCAAAAATTGGACAATATGTCTGTAAGCCATCCTCTTAGTATCCTATCCGTGGTATGAATTTCATTTTGTAGTTCAGCGTTTTTTCAGATCTATGAGTACGCAAACTATGGTAAAAAAGCATACTCGCAAAAATCAATGAACGATGCTTGTTGGCTATTGTTCATGAGAAAACGTTATACATATAATAAAGAACATTCTAATACATGTTACATTTTCATACTTTAAAATATGATATTTTGATCTTACCTTATATAACTTTCAGTCCGGGTGGGTGCTCGAACTAAGTCTTCATATTTGAAGAATTAAGCATTGCGTTAAATTTATTCTAAAATTTGATTTCAGGTGGAATGACCCCATACTAAAACTAGACGGCGTATGATTCCCGTTTTGAAATTCAGATATATTGTAAGATATTTTCAAAGAGTAGATATGTTTGGAAGAATTCTGCAAGGGACTGTGATTTCAACTTTTGCTATTCCTACAGTAACGTACATAATGCTACCTGGATATTGAAGAAGAAATTCCGGATTCATATATGCTACTGTGAGATGATTTTTTTCCGAAGAGTTTCTGATGTCTTCATGGTCATCTTTCGCCGAAACCAAATTTAAGGGGCTATGTTGTTAATAGAATGAGAAAATAATTTGAGGTAGATAAGTAATAATGAAAAAAAACAATGTTTCTTAAGGGTTATGAACAGTATTTTTTCAATTCAAATATCAAAATATAATGACATTGGTACGTCTGGAGGAATAATGGAAAGTTGAGATTCGGTAACGCATTTAGAAGAAAAAAATAATAGTTGCCGTACCAAAGATCTTTAGATGGAACGTATGAGATATTTCAGAGTAAAACACGAGATGCTTTCCAAGATCAAACAACAGCAGCAAGTCCGTAAAACTTAATAGCAAATGCTTTCCAACAACAACAAATAAAACATAATAGAAGCTTTGTGTTGGAAGATGAACTTAATTTTTTTGCTAACCTCTGAACATCAGAGGACAGCATGTATTTTCTTTAGGTACAAGAAAAATTTGACAATATTTTGCTTTTACATCTTTATGACCATATTAAAACAAACGAAAATTATAAATGTAAACACAGAATTTATCTTCTGATTTTAGCACCACTATTAATTTTCAGTAATTAGAATACCAATTATAGCTTTTCGGGCTTCGTAAGATGTTCTGAAAGTATTAAAAAAGAATTACACACTTATGTTTCTCACTAAACCCCTTTTGATAATCTGCCAATTACATTCCCTGTGTTCCCTACCATGTCGTTACCCCTTTAAGAAAATTATGTTCAAACTGCTTGCATTAAATATAGCAGGAAACAAATTACCTAGAGATCGGTTTGGCACAATTTTAAATATAATTTTTGCTCATGTTACTCGAAAAGCTTTTGACTGCTGTTTGCTGTAGTTCACGAGATTTATAAAAATGATCATTGATTCATTTTCAGAAAAAATTCTTCTTTTATTAGAAAAACTTTTAGAACAATTTATTTAAAGATACTACATACAGTATAAGGTAACCAAAAGGCATGGTTTATCTGATTCTAAATGATTTACAGACAGGTGTTGGCAATTATGCTCCTTAAATTCCTATTAGTGATCGTAGCTAATGAGTTTTCGTAATCGGCCGGTCAGAAAAATCATTTCAAGCAAATGATACACAACTATGCAAATGTATATATTTATTAGATGCACCCAGAAATTTCATAAATGCTAAAGTTATTCGGGTGATACAAATAATACGAAAATCTGAAATGTTTTCCTGGATTTATCACGGTGAAATAATAATGTTTCCGGGATTTCCGAACTCTCTAAATATTGAATTAATTCTTTCCACGGTGAAATATAAAAAAACTCACACCTGTCAGTAAGTTGTATTTTCTTAACCATTGAGAATAGATGCGCTAATGTCGGTATACTCGTACATTTTGAGCAACACTTATGTAAATATAAATGAAACTTACATCACTTGAGCAAATAACACATTTAAAAAATCTGAAAATAACGTTACATTTTACGACAAGTGAAATATTAAACGTCAATGAACACGTTTGACTATATATCATTAACATATCACATCCGTTTTAATGTTGTAATCCAAAATGGGCCATAGTTTACCCAACCTGGAATTGGTTCTTCAACGAATGAATAAAAATCTAGTACATGGGGAGTAGCTTCCCTGCTAACAGAAATCGAAGAAAACAAATAAAAGTAATTTGGTTTAGGAATTAACATACCGTTATTTAAAAATGGGACATAAGTTCTTAAAGAATATCGAAAAAAATATTAATATAGGTTATGGGGTTTATCGCTTTTCATTGCCCTAAGTTTCTCTTCCGTTGAATATGCAAAAGTGACTTACACTTACCGAAAAATATTATGTTTGATTAACCATCGCAATTACTTAAGAATATTTAAAAGTGAACCTCGAGATAACCTGACAGTAAAAGAATTGGATAAAAATTTAATTATCAGTCGGCTATATGAATAGCCAAATATAGTTGAAAAAGAAAATTTTACACCCAAGTAGAATAAATGAAGTAAAAATATCACACATTGCCGAACAGAAGATGATAATTTACGATGTATCTATTTTCTCATTCTTCATTTAGTAATATTTCATCTTGGCTTTTTCTCTCTCGTGATACTTGATTGAATGTGTCATTTGAAAACACACTTCGCAAATCATCAGACCATTCCCTTTGAAAATATAGAAAATTATGTACCATTGTCGCTAAAATACATCTTTTTTAATCAATTTCAGCACACGAAAATCCAAATTTCTCCTCAATGTATACCAAAAAACTACCGCTATTACTGTACATTGCTTTCTTCTAACTATCAAAAATTGCCGATTGCGGCAAGAATAGGTAACTGACTATCCTGATTAATAATCGAACATTGTCGATTGTGGCAAGAATAGGTCAGTGGACCAATTCGCCCTCTTACTACCTGTTGGTATTTGCTGTCCAGTTGCCAAGAAGAAACCAATTGCTGAAAGAGATTCAGAAGTTGTTAATGTGTTTAACGTAGAGTATATGATAAGATTACTCGACTTAGTTTTTAAGGAAAGATTTTTTTACTTGGGTGCCACTCGCTGAAGGGTTTGCTTCCATCATCAACTTTTCTCGCTCTCGTTGCTCCCACCAAAAGCGTATAACTGAAAGCACTGTGTAAATAATACATACATTTTTGTAGATAACTAAATACCCCTGTGTTGTCTGAAGTCCGGTGCTTGTCAGTCTTAACAAGCAGTCCCTCGTTCTTCTCTCTTAGGAATTTGACGCTCGGAGTTATTCCTCCAAACAATTCTTGGGTTACGTAAATGGGATTCGTATCCCAGAAAACCCAGAATAAAGGGTCCACGTAACATATGTAAAAATATTGAAGGACATGTCACATTAGATCTTATCAGTAGATTTTCTGCGGCGTTTTTAGAGAGTGCATGGACATGAATTGGTTTCACTTATGAAAATATAAAACTTTGAAAATGTTTTTGCAGACCGAACTCAAAGTTCAATATGAAGCTATTTAAATAATTAAAAATCATAATTTCTTTAGAAAGATATATAAAACGTAATTTAAGTTTAATACACTTATGTAGAGTAATTCTGTTACTGACTTCCTTTATATAAAAAAGAATTATAATATAAATAAATCCAGCAGGTTATGTTCTGAAAGATAAACATCATGACGTAACAGAAAGACCTGAAAAGTCTGGAACAAGAAGAATTGAACGCCGCCATTCCTACTGTTGCGTAGGAAAGAAAGTAATATAAACTTACAAGGTACCCGAAAAGGAAGCACCTGCCATGGTGCAAATTGGTTACTGAGATTACGTAACAAACCTGCATGGCAGCAGCAGGTGGGTGGCTTAAGTCAGTGGTAGTTATCCGTCAGAAGGCGAAGAGTGTAAGGGCCAGCCAACATTTAAATGGACAAGGATCATCTCCAAGTTCCATATTGTATGAATTTCGTCACAATTGCACACCGCAAGTGCTCTAAGGGACATCACGAGTGTGCACCCCAATGCCATATTACGCCGTCAGTGCTGGCACTGGTTTGACAGGTTTCGAGAGGGAAATTTCGAAATGTCAGACCAGCCCAAATCCCAAAGACCCTCCACGGTGGATATGGACATGCTGAAGGCCTTGGTAGAGATCAACCCACGTGTGATGGTGCGGGAGTTGGCCGAATATCTGGGGACTACCCAGACGATCATTATCACGCACCTGCTTCAACTTACGAAGGTGCACAATTGAGGAGTTTGATACTCTAGGAACTCACAGTTGACCACAAAGCAAATCGCACAAGTGCATGCGTTTCCCTTCTCTCTCGTGACTAAGTTGAGCTGTTCTTGTACCGCATTCTGATAAGTGACGAGAAATGTGCCTGGTAGGGTAATGTAAGCTCCCGGAAACTGTGGTTGGACATAAAGCAGAAGCCCATGTAGGTCTCTAAGACCGGCTTACACGCACGTAAGATCCTTCTGTCTCTTTGATGGGATATGCGGTGTGTTGTGCTTTTAGAGCTGCTGCCACACAACACCACTATCGCCGTTGATGTGCAATGCCGTCAGCTCGATGATCTGCACACATCGCTCATGTTGAAACGACCAGCACTACTTAACCGCAAGGGCGTCATTCTGCTGCAGGATGGAGCGAGCTCTCACACAGCACGGGGGACCTGTCAAAAAATCAGGGACCAGAGGAGGTAGGTTCTGCTGCCGCACCCAACCTTATCCTAGGACACGGCCTCAAGCGACTGCTACCCTTTTCAGTCATTACATCATTTTCTGGACGGTTCACCAACCGGACAATGTCCTACTCGCACTTACTCAAAACTTTTCGTCCAGACCATCACAATTCTACAGGGACAGTATCCAGACTATGGAAGCAGGTCGTGACAAACGATAGTGGCTACACGTTAGACTGATTAGTACTTAAATATATCGTAATTATCACTTTTCTGTTGCTTTCCATCTGCGGATATTACTTTTTTTATAACTCTATATAACACGAGGTTGTAGTCATAACGTTCTAGCTCTTCGGTGTATGTATCTAAATTTCACTTTTGGGAAGAAAGAGTGTGTTTGTTTCATGATATATGAAAGATTAACAATGTGAATGTAGTAAATTACTTGAACAAAGAAAAACAACTTTTTTTTTCACGGTCAAGCTATGTTTAATGCTTTTCTTAAATCTTTCGCGAACGAACTTTTGCTTTTTGCCCTTGTTTGCGTAGGGTTTTGATACATGCGTGAAAATGAAGAAAACTTACCTTCTATTTTAGCTAAGAGAAACTTGTTTTTATTAACGATTGGCGGACAGATAGATACATATTGAAAAACATTTGACGTTTTTTTTTGTACCTGTAAAAGTGACTGCTGTCGGAGAGATTTTGGTTTTTGCATCCACACTTTTGTAGTATGCAAACTGTTTAGCGGTTGTGATCGTGGTCTGTTCATTGTGTCGGCTCCGTATGGAGAAAATTTCTCGTGATTCCTTTATTTTCAATAAGGGTTTGATATTCTTAACCATGATATGGGATAAAGTTTGTGTATTCAATAGCGTCTAGGTACAACACGTCTAGGGGTAAAGTTATTTATTGTTAGGCTTCCAAAATACATAGATTACTATTCCATCTTTGAAAGCGAATCCGACCAACTGTATAAGAAGAAGAATGACTGTAGAGATAACAAAAACACGTCCACCTTTCTCAAATGGATTTCATAAAAACTGTACGAGCCGAAGTTCTCGCTATGTCCGTTTCTTCATCGATTCCACAAGCCACCGTATCTTTGAACAAATTATTCCTTTTTAAATTGTGAAATGTGAAATGCATGATTGATTTCCCTCTCTTTTAGCTTCTCTTCTGAAGCATAACATTCCTCTAATGGGGCATAACAATAGTACTTCCGAATTGAAGAAGTGTTTTGTAGCATGCTATTGCTACAAAATTCGAATGTGAAATAAACTTTGTTCTTTCATTCCATACTTACGTTATCGAAATTGATTTTGCTGAATGCTTTTTTTTGTAAAAACATTGCATAGTTTTTCCGATAGAAGGCACGAAAGTGCATCATATTTTACTCAGTATCTTAGCTTGTAAAGGACCGATTTCCAAAACACATACATATTCGCGTTGTATAGGTGTTCTAGCGTAAAATAGTTATACAACATATATGAATACCTATGTGTTCTTAATTTTTGATTGCTCACAATGTTTTCATCTAGGGGACGTAACAGCATATTTCTCCAATATATGTACCGAAGCATCGACGATGACAGAAACTCGATTGATATTAATATTTTTCTTCCTGTTTTGGTACACGACAGAAAAAAATGTGCGTTCATTCTCCTAAATTATTTTTGCATTATTAATACTTTTTTCGTAGATCATTCACGGTGAAGAATATTGTACATTCAATTTTAGAATTTCCTTAATGCACTGTGTTGCATCTAGAAAACATAATTGCATTTACCTATTTCAGCAGTTTAACGACCTTTCCAAGCGCACAAAAATGCGATATAAATAATTCTTTATATGTATCATATTGCCCATCTGGAAAGCCAGTAACACGCCTTTCCGACACAGAGTATTACATATTGTTTTAGGGAACCCCGAATGGTGTTGTATATTTATAGGTATCTCTACTCCTTTAGATGTGAGATGACAAATTTTTTTTGTGTGACGGTTACCTTCGCTTTTTCGATTTTTATAATGAGCAGTTCTGACGTAAAATTCCGTTTGCGATAACCTCTCATTGAATGTCAATCATTATATTAAATATTAAAAACATTATATATATTTTGTAACTCCCAGTTTATCCATTAGGTACGAATGTAAAATTTTTGGGGTTTTCTCTGTTCCTGGATATTATTTATGTTCTGATTTTTCCTGCTTCGTCATGGTTCAAAGTTCTTATGCCAGTACATTTCATTTTCCTCAGTGTTTTTAAATATATGTTCCATTGGAGTAATTCTCTCTCCATTAGGAGTGCAATCTAAATTAAAAGGAATATCTTGTTGCATCTTCTTTAAATAAACATTTCTTTCCTTTTCACTGTAATCAGTACTGCTACGATTATTGAGTAATTTAAATAATGTTATTTTTTCCACAAGTGCATGTAACTTTTTTCATTCATTCAGTGTTAGCTTTACGCTTTTAGATATTCCGCTTTGAAAAATGCATTTCTTGTTGGAAGGGATTAAGTACGCGTATTCACAGTACAAAAGAATTCGGTGTTATCAATTCTGTATTTAAGAATAAGATCCAGTCCATTTATCCCCGAAAACTTTGGTGTTTACCTGTGATACTCGGTTAAAAGAAACATGCCGTTCATATACATTTTTAATGAATATATATTTGTGAATTTTGGGTAATTAAATGACATCACTGATTGTAATAATGCTTCAGTCTGAAGTTTTTAAGTTCTATTGAACTGAATTTGATTGAATACTTGAATAAGAACATATCAACTTACCTTTGCGAAGAATTTTGAGGCGCTGTTTTGAAATGAGTGTTGAAGAGCACATATAATGGTAACACATTATAATTTAATAACCTACTGATGCAAGAAATCCACTTCCTGCGGTGTAAACACAACAAACCAGTTTACCTTTTCATCGAGATATACTAAATGCATAATACAAAACATTTCGGTACTTGATGAAGGAGAATTCTCTTTTACGGTACATATTTTCAGTTGATAGTGTCCCTGAAGAAATTGGATATGTATCAAAACAAAATACTTAAATTTTCTGTCGAAGTCTGTCTTCACGTTGGTAATGACGTTTACTTGATTATCTTGTTTAGCGCTCAATTGTAAATTTTTCTAGCAGTAATATATGTTTAAAATATACTTCATATAAAATATTTTTCTTGACAAAGTGCTCATTTCAATAATGTATTTTTCATTCTGAAGAGGTTCATGCCTCGTTTCAAGTAGCAGCAAGACGTTCTTTGCGAACCGAAACACTACTGTCACATTTAGTCATATACATTTTGTAGTAATGCAGAAGAAAGAAAACAAGTGATAAATTCAATGCATCCACGACAAACTCCTAATTAATTTTTGCTGTACGTACACGAAAGCTGACGACGTTGCACTATGAATGTAGAGCTAGACGACTGCCGTAATTTAGTGATCTACTGTCTATCTTGCAGAAATACTGACGTAATATTATAGAAAAATCATATGCCGCCCCGGTAGGGCGAAGTGGTCTAAGCGCAGGCATCTGACCATCGGTCGGAGACCGGTCCGGGTACGAATCGCGGTAATACATCGTTGTTGAGTTTCGCTTACAAGGCATTAGTTGCTCTCTCCCTTCCTGAAATCAGCGGCCTTAAATTTGGGATGGGAGACTGCTTATATCTTATGCAGTTGTTCACTGCGATCGCTAAACAGCCAACAGTTGATACGCTTTCCAACATACCAGAAGTCATTACTCAAGTTATGAGGATAATGACTGTAGAATAAATCTCACTCCTATGACCTGACCTTTGACCTCATTTAGATGATATTCAGCAGAATCGGTAAAGTATACTTCTGGAGCAACATGATAACGTTTTGTCTCAATCGAAGCATTTTTACGTAAATTATAACGCACAAGGGCGTTGGAATGGATCCCTATCCTTTGTCCTAACCTTTGACCTCATTTTGTCCAATTTCAATGGGATTCGTCTCTCGATGATCCCCTAACACATACTAAAATTTCGTCGAAATCGAACCATTTTTAAGGAAGTTATGACGCCTAAGGGCAACGGAATGCATCCCGCTTCTATGTCCTGACCTTTGATTCCCACTTAACCCATTTTCAATGGGGTTCGTTCCCAGATGGTCCCCTAAGACATACTAAAGTTTCATTGAAATCGAACGATATTTACGCAAGTTATGACGCATAAGGTGTATGGAATGGATCCCGCTCCTATTTCGTGACATTTGACCCCATTTATCCCATTTTCAGTACGGTTCATCCTCAGGGGTCCCCTACCACATACTAAAATTTCATCGAAATTGAACCATGGTTACGTGAGCTACCGTGTGGTCAGGTGGATAAAGGTGAAGAGCATATACGCTTCTTTAACATACAGTTGGAAAGCGTAAAAAAGAGTATATGTGACCTTTGAAATTAGCACACGAACAACGCCTAAAACAGCACTTAGACACCAAATAATGGATTCATATAAATCACTGATGGACAACCTGCGGCACACGTGCTGCTGAAGCTACACATAAAATCCCTTATATCAGACACTAATAAAGAATATTTGCATTTACAAAAAGGAAACTTTCGAAATGGCTGATCAACAGAGAAAGTGACAGTATCAGTGCGTCGTTTTCCCATCGTTGCTTGGCCCTACGCTCTTCCATCAGGTACAAGTGGTAGAGAGCTCTCAACCCTTTGGCCATCTGTGCGATCTGGTGCAAGATTCTGCACATATTTTCCAGTGATACATTCTTCAATTGAACTATTGGTGCGGTACTGACTTTGGTGTAGTCTTAACCGCCACTGTAAAACAGGTGTTTTATTCTTTTCGCTTTGTAAGGTTCGTAAATAAGCTATCTACTTCCAAAAGTATCATTTTCGAATTGACATTGCTTTTAATAGTTCAATATTGAATTGGAAGATCAGTTTTAATTAACAATGAAGAACACGTTTGAACTTGTTTGCCTTATGATCCGGGAATGTGTTGCAGTACGGAAATAATTTAATTCAGAAGAGCGCTCCGAACAGATGGGACTTCAATTACAAAAATTAGCGAATACTGGAATGGTAAAAATCTTCCAAATACAGGGAGACAATAGAAATGGACAGTCATCCCTTTTTCCACGTTTATATTTAATTAACACACAGAGCTATGACTTTATTTATTTACATTGTCTCTACGTATTTGGAATATGTTCACCATTTCTCTAGCCCATTGGATTTATCAGCTATAATTAAGTAGCTTGTGCAGTTAAGCGCCACCAGATGGAGACGTCTCAGTTGCTGAGTACATCCCTACGAATTTGTGAAGTCAGATGCTGACAGATAAACACACATAACGTCGTGGATTGTTGTTCACCGGAACGTAAGACGAACGCACTCGGCTAGTTATTGAGATATTTGGTGTTCAATCCCAGCCGTTTCGGGATAAAACATTTTCGGTTGCTGTGCGTAAATTAAAGATAAACGTTCAAAGTGCGATGATTTTGAATACTTGAATGTTAAATATATCTTAAAATCTCATTGAGGACTACAATGGTTTCTTTCTTTGTTTTTGACATTATAGGTTTTAATGCTCTTATATTTAAAAAAACCCTACAATTACAGAATGTTATTTTTACCAATTTTGTATTTATGATGTTCGTAGAAATATTTTTGCTATATTTTCTGAAATGCTCATCCTTGTATAATCCATTTATTCCTTCTTAACAGGGAAGAGGGCTCTTTTTTTTCTTATTAGTCTTTTATTTTGTAGAGTTGGAGATTAAGTCGGTAGTACTGTCCGTAGTATAGGTACTTTGTACATATCTGGACAACGGTAATGCATTGATATTTTTCAGAAATATCGACAGTTTTCTGTTTTTCAGTGCTCTAAGTACAAACAATTGAGCTTAAATCCACTGTAATGAAGAACGCCCACTTTAAAAACATACGGAGCAAACCACTAAATTCGTAAATGCGCAAACCACTGAGCTTACATCGATAGTAATGATGGAACGCCCACTGAAACAAAGAAGCATTCATTTGTTCATTATTAGTTTTACTTTCAACATGAGAAAAATTAGCTTTTTATCAGGCATTCCCAATTACAGCACAGCAGTTTTACTTTGTAAACGGTTTTCCAAATTTTTTATTGGTGAAATATATCTAATGTAATGATACGGTTAAAAAAATCCAAAGTGTGGTCCGTTAATTCTTCATTTGCAGCAAATTTTTGAAATTACAAATACCTTATGTCACTGATGGTTCCAAAAGTTTTGTTTTCCTGGGTTTGTCATGTTTGTTTTAGAGTCCTGCAACTCGCTTGAAATTCAAACATGGCCGCATTTGAGGTTTGCACCCATTTTGCAGGATTTTCGTACTTGGTTCAAGTCCCGGTTATGCACTTCCCTGTTGAACCAGAGATATTCATCCCTCCTCAATTCCATATCCTACTGATTCACTCATTTCTCCATTTCCTTTTTCTGAGGTTTTATACAATCAATTCTTGTTGGGCGAAGCACCCTGCCTTTGACTGCCAAATATCATAAACTCGATCACCTCTTCTTGTACTGACGGTCCGTTAACTCCATTGTTTTATGT
Organism: Macrothele yani; assembly: GCA_039090855.1. Lineage (NCBI taxonomy): Eukaryota > Metazoa > Arthropoda > Arachnida > Araneae > Macrothelidae > Macrothele > Macrothele yani. The sequence goes on along the minus strand of CM077034.1, from coordinate 188,277,972 downwards.
AAACTACAAAAGGTAAAGCTTACAGAAAAGAAAATTTCAGAAAAATAAATAACTGACACAAACCTATTGAAATCTTATTTATTCACTTTCTCACGGATAATTTCCGAGATTTGGCCATGTTTTTAAGAAAACCTTTTTACCTAGTAGAACTGCAAAAATATGCTCTTTGACCTTCCTGAGAGAAAGAAATGATGAAAATATCACGCGAGGTATACTGCGGAAGAGAATGTCATAATTCAGAAAGTAAAATTTTGTTAGTATTTCCTGAAAAAATATTTCATCGTGGATTTTGTTCACTCTCCTTTGCAATGGATCAACGTGGTTACAAAGTTGATCCATTATTACAACTTGGTTACAGTGGATTGTCTAAAGTAGGGCTTTAAAAATAGCAGATCGAATCTTTTGGAAATACAGAGAGATAAGCAATGTTGTTGCCAGAAAACATAGTTCAACAAAGAAAATCAACTGTTCTCATGAGCAATTGTTACTAAGAGGATATAGATAGGACTATCAATAGTGATTGATTTATTTTCTTACTATCGAGAACTATCTAGATCAGTGGTTCCCAACGTGGGGAGCACGCCCCACAGGGGGCAATTTGAATTTTAAGGGGGTAAACCGAGAACAAGCACACTAAATATTTTTTTTTACTTTCTTCTAAAATCGCCAGAAGAAAGTAAAAAAAAATCACAGGAAAACCTGTGATTTTGGTTTTCTGAAAACCAGAGCAAGAAAAATCCCCCGAAACCTCTAAAAATTTTCCCTGCTTGCAATCTCCTAGCGCAAGCTCACTTACGCTCCACTAAGAGAAAAACCCTCCTTCAAACTCCATTTCAAAGTCCACTCGCGAGGCTTCGACTGAGCTTTGAACCCCAGCGATATTCCCATGAATCTCACGCGAACGCAATCCTATTCTCTTTGTCTCCACGCAATAAAATAACAGAATGCTGGTGCCAAGTATTTACGTTCGATTCGAAACCAAAAACACTTGTCTTATCTGCTCTTTCCGAAACATAAAAAGTAACTATCCTTCTCCCTCTGCTTTCACACTGTCACAACCATCAAAGTGCATTTCATTTCATTACTTTTTTTCACATTTATTTCTTTCAGTCATAAACCCTATGCACAAAATGAGTAGTACCCGCTATCCACGATGAACAATCACTTTTCTGCCTCTTATGCCAACAATGCTTGCACAACAAATCAATGAAACGAGGAAGTCTTGAGGCGCATTTGAAGTCGAAACATAGTGCGTATGTAAATTCAGATTTAGAATACTTCAAGATTTTAAAGAAGTGTGAAAAAGATCAACAGTAAAGTCTCTGATCACTGCACAAACTGTTACTGTCAGTCGTACTATTGAGTCTAGGTACGAAATTTCTTTACTCATTGCTAAATCTTGGAAAAATCATACTATAGGGGAGGATTTAATTAAACCATCAATATCAGCATTTCTTGAAACAGTTCTGGAAAAAGATGACAAAGATGTGAAAGCCAAGCCACTCAGTAACAATACTGTTCGCAGAAGTATAGATGAAATGAGTGAAGATATTGAAACACAACTTGTTGAAAAGCTGAAATCAAGAAAATGGTCAGTACAAATGGATAAATCAACTCTGAGAGGCAGTGAGGCGGTATTGCTAACCTATGTAAGATATGTTGATAAAGGTGAATTTGCTGAAGAAATGTTATTCTGCAAATCATTAGATAGCACCACTACCGCCACTGATATATATAATAAGCTAAACAATTACTTAGATGTCAATAATATACCAATGGAAAACATAACATCTTGTGCTGCAGATGCATAACATCTTGTGCTCCTGTTATGATGGGCAAGAAAATTGGCTGTTTAAAATTGATGAAAGATGAGAATCCAGATATGCTTCTTGTGCACTGTGTAATTCATAGAGAGAAGTTAGGGTCCAAAAATATTTATCCTGTTGTTAATGAAATACTAACATCAGTTATAAAATGTATCAATGCTATCAAAGCTGATGCCAAATGTGGGCGTCTCTTCAAGCAATTTTGTGAAGATAAAAATGCAGACCATGTGAGACTTTTACTTCACGCTGAGGTAAGGTGGCTCTTAAAAGGAAATTGCTTGAAAAGATTCATGGAACTGTGTGATATTCTTAGTGACTTTTTAAGAGATAAAAAGGAAATGAAGCACCTGCTAACTGTTGATGGTAAAGCAATTCTGAGTTATTTAGCAGATATCTTTGAAAAACTGAATATGTTGAATAAACAACTTCAAGGAACAAATAAAACTTTTGTTGATGCAAAGGCGAAAATATTTGGCTTCATTACATTTATAGAGTTATGTCAAGAACATATTTCTGACATAAAAGTTTGACCTGTTTTATTGACTAAAGAAATCTGAGGTGACTGATGTTGTATTACTTGTCATTGTGGATCACCTGAAAATATTGGCCTCTTATTTGAAAGAAAGATTTTCTGATTTAAAACAAATTGATTTTCCAATATGGGTGATGCAGCCAGTGATAATAGATCTATCTGATGTTTCAATGCAGTATCAAGAAGAACTCTCGCAAATGCAAAATGATGAGTCAGTTAAAACTTTATTCAATATAAAAGGAGCAATGACATGGTTTTGTGATGAGAAAGAAATTAAATACCCAAATTCAACGAACTTTGCAAGAAAATTGTTGTTACGTTTCCATCTTCATATTTAGCTGAATGTGGCTTTCGTGCTGTAAATGATTTGCTACTGAAGAAAAAAATCGACTGGATATCACTAAGCGAGGAGACTTGAGATTGAAGCTGAATAAATTGGTGCTTAATATAAAATCTCTCTGCAGCAGGCATGCAGCACAAGGATCTCATTAACTTTAGTCTACTTATCTTCAGGTGAGCTCAAATTGTATTTTTAATTAAACTGATCAAAGTATTACAGAAAAAGCTTCCATTAAAATTATTTTATATTTATGCATTTAAGTTTTCTATTATAAGTTTTGAAACTTTATTTGCTGTTTTTTCATATCACTTAATATTTTATTATTATTTTTTTAACAATTTCTTAGTGATTTCTTCCTCAGTACTTCAACTGTAATTTCGTTCTTTTATTTTTCTCTTTCACGGATGCCATGTTATTTGGAAGCTTGTTAATGGACTTTTAGGTCATTAACAAGCTTCCAAAGAACATGGCCGCCCCGGTGGCGCAGTGGTCTAAGGCGTTGGCCTCTGATCATTCGTCCGTAAGGGGTCCGGGTTCGAATCCCGGTTAGGCATGGATGTTGTGTTTGTCTTACGGCACTGGCTCTCTCCCTTCCCTGGAACCAGTGACCCTAAATTAGGGACGGGCGACTGCTTATAGCCCATTGAGTTGCTCACGACGGTCGTTAAACATCCAATCAAAAAAAAAAAGAACATGTGAGTAGCAGTTCATTTTTTGAATAATAAGAATTACATGTCATGGGGGGCGTCACGATTTTTAAGAAGTTTAGTTGGGGCATGACCAAAAAAGGTTAGGAACCACTGATCTAGATGGTCTCAAATGTCAATACTGCTACTTCACATTAACTTAATATTTGCGAAATCGATACGCTTATAAATAAATATGTAAGGTCAGGATGTAAGGTCAGGTGATGCGTAACATCACAGCCTCTCCTTGACAAATGTCAACCCCGCCTTCTCGTGGTGCATCCTGTTCCCACTAAAGGGGCTCTGACGACCGCAAATAGCGGTATAACTATACCATCGGGATTAGAGGAAATGCTATCCCACACTCACCAACCCGCTTGGCCAGCGTGGTGAGTTATGGCCAAACCCCTCCAAAATGATTCCACAACTTAAATCTTGGCCCTCAGTCTCCGGCAGCTGGAATGTACCTGGCCAAGGCAGCGGCCAGTGCGACATGAAGGCAGAGGGTGCTAAGAATCCCCGGAGGACCGGACTAGGCTGCCATCTGATGCTGACCTTGGCTACTTACAATGGACGCTCCCTATCTTCTGATTCAAGGCTTCTTGAATTGGAAGAGGAACTACAAAAGATCAAGTGGGACATCGTGGGGCTAAGTGAGGTAAGGAGAAAAGGAGAAGATCTCATTGAACTGAAAAGTGGACATCTCTTCTACTATCGTGGGACAGATACTGGCAGAACTAGTGGTGTTGGATTTATAATAAACAAGAAACTGAAGAATAAAGTTGTAGAAGTTGAAAGTTCCTCTGACAGAGCTGCACGACTTGTTATCTAACTCTCGAAAAGATACCAGGCTCAGATTATTCAAACTTATGCACCCACCACAAGTCATCCTGAAGAAGAAATTGAAGAATTTTATGAGGAAATTTGTCATCTAAATAATAAAGGTAAGCAGCACTTGAAAATAATTATGGGAGATTTCAATGCAAAAATAGGGCAACGGCAACAGAATGAAACTTCAGTAGGTAAATTCGGTCACGGCAACAGAAACCAGCGTGGAAATACTCTCGTTGAGTTTGCAGAGGCAGAAGGGTTTTTCATCTTGAACTCCTTCTTCAAGAAAAAGCCACACAGGAAATGGACATGGAGACATCCAAATGGGACGACAAGTGAAATTGATTTTATTATGTGTAACAAAAAGTTCGTCATAGAAGACTGCAGTGTGCTGAACAAGTTCAACACAGGTAGTGACCATAGATTGGTGAGATGTAAGATGCACCTCAACACTAAACTTGAACGTGGCAAGCTCATAAGACAAACAAAATCTATTGACATAACCAACCTTAAAAAACACCATAATACCTTCAAGTTAGAACTGAAGAACAGGTTCTCTGCTTTAGAAGGCCTAACATCGGAAGAAGTGGACATCTCTGAAGTTAACAGAAAAGTAACCAAAGCTCTTATGGAAACAGCAACAAAATTAGCTGGGTCTAAGAACAAGTTGCATGTGAACAAATTATCAGGAAAAACCAAAATGTTGATGCAAAAAAGAAGACAGATGAGGACAACTAAAGAAGATGTGACTTCCAAAGTGGAATATATAGAGCTATGCAAGACAGTAAGAAAAAGTATCACTGAAGACGTAAGAAAATTCAACTGTGAACTAGTGAGGAAAGCAATTGAAAACAACCAAAGCCTAAAGATAGCAAAGGGACATCTCAGTAAGGGAAGAAAACAGATTATGGCACTGAGAAAAGAAGATGGTTCTGTAACAAGAAATAGAGGCGAAATTTTGACAAGAGTGAAAGATTTCTACTCCAAATTATATGAAAGGGATGATATATGCACTCCAGACATCATGAAAGATACCAGTACCAGAGTTCCTCCAGTCCTTCCAGCAGAAGTTGCACATGCAATCAAGAACATGAAGCGAGGAAAAGCTCCAGGAGAAGATGGAATTACTGTAGACATCATACAAGAAGCAAGTGGAGAAATCGAAACAGTACTCGCCCAAATTTTCACTCGATGCCTTAATGAAGGAAAGATTCCTGAGGATTGGAACACCGCTACAATGATCCTGCTACATAAGAAAGGTGACATTGAGGATCTCGGAGACTACAGACCTATCAGCCTCCTATCAGTAGTTTATAAAATCTTCACTAAAGTTCTTTCACACCGCTTGAAGGTAACACTAAACATGGCTCAACCGAGAGAACAAGCTGGATTCAGGATTGGCTACAGCACAATAGATCATATCCACGTGCTGAGAGAACTAATTGAAAGAGCGAGGGAATATGAGCTTCCATTGTGCATGGCTTTTATCGATTATGAAAAAGCCTTTGATTCGGTGAAACCATCAGCAGTTACAATGGCTCTGAAAACCTGCGGTATTGAAGATGCATACATTAATATTATTAATAACATCTATGAAAATGCAAGTGCAAAGATTAGGCTGTTTGAAAATACAACACACGTAAAAATTGGAAAGGGAGTGAGACAAGGCGACACCATATCTCCGAAGCTCTTTAATGCCACATTGGAGGGTGTTTTTCAGTAGCTGAGCTGGGAAAACAAGGGGATAAAGATTAATGGAGATTATCTAACCCACCTTCGTTTTGCTGATGACGTAGTCATTTTTGCAACTACCTCATCAGAGCTGCAGAGTATGATCCAGGAACTTGCTGACAAGAGTAAAGAAGTGGGATTAAAAATGAACTTTCAGAAGACAAAAGTGATGTTCAATGCTTTTACAAGAAATGAAGATTTATCGATTGATGGAGAAAAGCTGGAGATAACAGATACGTACGTTTATCTTGGACAGCAGATATCAAGTGAGGGTCACATTGATGAAGAAATTAATCGGCGTACAAAACTTGCCTGAAGAGCTTTTGGAAGAAACAGCATAATTTTCAAGAGCAATATGCCATTATGTCTTAAATGAAAAGTGTTTGATCAATGCATCCTTCCAGTGCTTACGTATGGTGCAGAGACGTGGACCTTAACTAAAAGAGACATACAAAGGCTGCAGACAACTCAAAGAAGCATGGAGAGGTGCATACTTTGTGTAACCAGGAGAGATAAGAAGAGGAACTCGTGGATCCGAAAAATGACAAGAGTGGAAGACATCATGATCAGAGTTAAATCCCTGAAATGGCAATGGGCTGGACATACTGCCAGAATGACAGATCATCGATGGACAGCCGAAATTTTAGATTGGATTCCAAGGGACAGGAAAAGACCCAGAAGAAGACCACATGGGAGATGGGTGGATGAAATTCGAAAGTATGCAGGGGTGACATGGAGGAGACTGGCACATGACAGACCGTTGTGGAGGAAACTTGGGGAGACCTTCGTCCAGCAGTGGATTGATAATGGTTGACAATGATGATGATGATGATAAATAAATACATAAAAACATTCTTTTTCATTTAATACCAGAAAATATATTCAAAGCAGTGGAAGTATCAGTAAATATATCTGTGTAAGAACTAGTTTAGTTTATTATTTTTGCCCTTTCTCTCTCTCGCTCTCCACCCCTCTCTCTCTCTCTCTCTCTCTCTGTATATATGCATATGGATGCGGGAAAAACATAGGCAAGACTGGTTCGAGGCACGCATATGTTCTGTATATATGAGGGTAGTACCGAAAGTAATGCAAATGCGTGCATACAAATTTTATTAACTGACCGAGGTCGTTCAAATTCCAAGTCTTGGTAGAGCAACTATTTCTTTATACAAAAGTACTACTCAACATTGTCTCCATCACAGGCAATACATTTGCGCCCTCGCTGAACTAACCTCCCGAATCAAATAATGTAATATGGACACGTGTGCCACAGACAGAGTTATTGGCAACCTATAAAACAAGTGACATTTTGGCAGAATATTTTCCCCAACTGATATCAATCGAAGTGATGGACCCTTCCCTGTGTGTGCTACACGCCGAAGAGAAGAGAAAGATCGTACAGCTCATATGAACATTCCACTACCAATTTATAATTAAATAATGTAATCTGGATACGTGTGCCACAGACAGTGTTATTGGCAACCTAGAGAACAAGTGACATTTGGGCAGAATATTTTCCCCAACTGATATGAATCTAAGTCATGGGCCCTTCCCTGTTTGTGCTACGTACCGAAGAGAAGAGAAAGATCGTAGAGCTTATACGAACATTCCACTACCAATTTATATTTAAATAATGTAATCTGGACACGTGTGCCACAGAAAGGGTTATTGACAACCTAGAGAACAAGTGACATTTGGGCAGAATATTTTCACCAACTGATATCAATCTAAGTCATGGGCCCTTTCCTGTTTGTGCTACGCGCCGAAGAGAAGAGAAAGATCTTAGAGCTCATACGAACATTCCACTACCAATTTAAAAGTAAATAATGTAATCTGGACACGTGTGCCACAGAGAGTGTTATTGGCAACATAGAGAACAAGTGACATTTGGGCAGAATATTTTTCCCAACTGATATAAATCACAGTCATGGACCCTTTCCTGTTTGTGCTACGCGCCGAAGAGAAGAGAAAGATCGTAGAGCTCATACGAACATTCCACTACCAATTTATAATTAATTAATTTAATCTGGACATGTGTGCCACAGAGAGGGTTATTGGCAAACTAGAGAACAAGTGACATTTGGGCAGAATATTTTCCACTAATGATATCAATCTAAGTCATGGACCCTTCCCTGTTTGTGCTACGCGCCGAACAGAAGAGAAAGATCGTAAAGCTTATACGAACATTCCACTATCAATTTATAGTTAAATAATGTAATCTGGACACGTGTGCCACAGACAGTGTTATTGGCAACCTGGAGAACAAGTGACATTGGGGCAGAACATTTTCCCTAATTGATATGAATCTAAGTGGTGGGCCCTTCCCTGTTTTTGCTACGCGCCGAAGAGAAGAGAAAGATCGTCGATTTTATACGAACATTCCACTACCAAATTTGAATAAAATAATGTAATCTCGACACGTGTGCCACAGACAGGGTTATTTGCAACCTAGAGAACAAGTGACATTTGGGCAGAATATTTTCCCCAATTGATATCAATCTAAGTCATGGGCCCTTTCCTGTTTGTGCTACGCGCCGAAGAGAAGAGAAAGATCGTAGATCTCATACGAACATTCCACTACCAATTTAAAAGTAAATAATGTAATCTGAACACGTGTACCACAGACAGTGTTATTGGCAACCTAGAGAACAAGTGACATTTGGGCAGAATATTTTGCCCAACTGATATAAGTCAAAGTGATGGACACTTGCCTGTTTGTGCTACGCGCCGAAGAAAAGAGAAAGATCGTAGAGCTCATACGAACATTCCACTACCAATTTATAATTAAATAATGTAATCTGGACACGTGTGCCACAGACAGGGTTATTGGCAACCTAGAGAACAAGTGACATTTGGGCAGAATATTTTCCCCAACTGATATCAATCTAAGCCATGGGCCCTTTCCTGTTTGTGCTACGCGCCGAAGAGAAGGGAAAGATCGTAGAGCTCATACGAACATTCCAGTACCAGTTTATAATTAAATAATGTAATCTGGACACGTGTGCCACAGAAAGGGTTATTGGCAACCTAGAGAACAAGTGACATTTGGGCAGAATATTTTCCCCAACTGATATCAGTAAAATTCATGGACCCTTTCCTGCTTGTGCTACGCGCGGAAGGGAAGAGAAAGATCGTAAAGCTGATACGAACATTCCACTACCAATTTATAATTAAATAATGTATCCTGGACACGTGTGCCACAGACAGGGTTATTGGCAACCTAGAAGACAAGTGACATTTGGGCAGAATATTTTCCCCAACTGATATCAATCAAAGTCATGGACCCATTATTGTTCGTGCTACGCGCCGAAGAGAAGAGAAAGATCGTAGAGCTCATACGAACATTCCACTACCAATTTATAATTAATTAATGCAATCTGGATACGTGTGCCACAGACAGTGTTATTGGCAACCTAGAGAACAAGTGACATTTGGGCAGAATGTTTTCCTCAACTGATATGAATCTAAGTCATGGGCCCTTCTCTGTTTGTGCTACGTACCGAAGAGAAGAGAAATATCGTAGAGCTTATACGAACATTCCACTACCAATTTATAATTAAATAATGTAATCTGGACACGTGTGCTACAGACAGGGTTATTGGCAACCTAGAGAACAAGTGACATTTGGGCAGAATATTTTCCCCAACTGATATCAATCTAAGTCATGGGCCCTTTCCTGTTTGTGCTACGCGCCGAAGAGAAGAGAAAGATCGTAGATCTCATACGAACATTCCACTACCAATTTATAATTAAAGAATGTAATCTGGACACGTGTGCCACAGAAAGGGTTATTGGCAACCTAGAGAACAAGTGACATTTGGGCAGAATATTTTCCCCAACTGATATCAATAAAATTCATGGACGCTTTCCTGTTTGTGCTACGCGCCGAAGGGAAGAGAAAGATCGTAGAGCTGATACGAACATTCCACTACCAATTTATAATTAAATAATGTAATCTGGACACGTATGCCACAGACAGGGTTATTGGCAACCTAGAAGACAAGTGACATTTGGGAGAATATTTTCCCCAACTGATATCAATCAAAGTCATGGACCCATTATTGTTTGTGCTACGCGCCGAAGAGAAGAGAAAGATCGTAGAGCTTATACGAACATTCCACTACCAATTTATATTTAAATAATGTAATCTGGACACGTGTGCCACAGACAGGGTTACTGGCAAACTAGAGAACAAGTGACATTTGGCAGAGTATTTTCCACTACCGATATCAATCTAAGTCATGGACCCTTCCCTGTTTGTGCTACGCGCTGAAGAAGAGAAGAGAAAGATCGTAAAGCTGATACGAACATTCCACTATCAATTTATAGTTAAATAATGTAATCTGGACACGTGTGCCACAGACAGTGTTATTGGCAACCTAGAGAACAAGTGACATTGTGGCTGAATATTTTCCCTTATTGATATCAATCTAAGTCATGGGCCCTTCGCTGTTTTTGCTACGCGCCAAAGAGAAGAGAAAGATCGTATAGCTCATACGAACATTACACTACCAATTTTGAATAAAATAATGTAATCTTGACACGTGTGCCACAGACAGTGTTATTTGTAACCTAGACAACAAGTGACATTTGGGCAGAATTTTTTCCCAAACTGATATCAATCTAAGTCATTGAACTTTTCCTGTTTGTGCTACGCGCCGAAGAGAAGAGAAAGATCGTAGAGCTCATACGAACATTCAATTACCAATTTATAGTTAAATAATGTAATCTGGACACGTGTGCCACAGACAGGGTTATTGACAACCTAGAGAACAAGTGACATTTGGACAGAATATTTTCCCAAACTGATATCAATCTAATTCATGGGCCCTTCCCTCTTTGTGCTACGCGCCGAAGAGAAGAGAAAGATCGTGGAGCTCATACGAACATTCCACTACCAATTTATAATAAAATAATGTAATCTAGAAACGTGTGCCACAGACAGTGTTATTGGCAACCTAAAGAAGAAGTGACATTTGGGCAGAATATTTTACCCAACTGATATCAATCTAAATCATGGACCCTTCCCTGTTTGTGCTGCGCACCGAAGACAAGAGAAAGATCGCAGAGCTCATGCGAACAATTCACTACCAATTTATAATCAAATAATGTAATCTGGACACGTGAGCCACAGACAGAGTTATTGGCAACCTATAAAACAAGTGACATTTTGGCAGAATATTTTCCCCAACTGATATCAATCGAAGTGATGGACCCTTCCCTGTGTGTGCAACGCGCCGAAGGGAAGAAAAAGATCGTACAGCTCATACGAACATTCCACTACCAATTTATAACTAAATAATGTAATCTGGATACGTGTGCCACAGACAGTGTTATTGGCAACCTAGAGAACAAGTGACATTTGGGCATATTTTTTCCCAACTGATATGAATCTAAGTCATGCGCCCTTCCCTGTTTGTGCTACGCGCCGAAGAGAAGAGAAAGATCGTAGAGCTTATACGAACATTCCACTACCAATTTATAAATAAATAATGTAACCTGGACACGTGTGCCACAGACAGTGTTTTTGGAAACCTAGAGAACAAGTGACATTGTGGCAGAATATTTTCCCCAATTGATATCAATCTAAGTCATGGTCCCTTCCCTGTTTCTGCTACGCGCCGAAAAGAAGAGAAAGATCGTAGATCTCATACGAACATTCCACTACCAATTTAAAAGTAAATAATGTAATCTGGACACGTGTGCCACAGAGAGTGTTATTGGCAACCTAGAGAACAAGTGACATTTGGGCAGAATATTTTCCCCAACTGATATCAATTAAATTCGTAGACCCTTTCCTGTTTGTGCTACGCGCCGAAGGGAAGAGAAAGATCGTAGAGCTGATACGAATATTCCACTACCAATTTATAATTAAATAATGTAATCTGGACACGTGTGCCACAGACAGGGTTATTGGCAACCTAGAAAACAAGTGATATATGGGAGAATATTTTCCCCTACTGATGATAATCTAAGTCATGCGCCCTTCCCTGTTTGTGCTCCGTAGCGAAAAAAAAAAGAAAGATCGTTGAGCTTATACTAACATTCCACTACCAATTTATAAATAAATAATGTAATCTGGACACGTGTGCCACAGACAGTGTTATTGGCAAGCTAGAGAACAAGTGACATTGTGGCAGAATATTTTCACCAATTGATATCAATCTAAGTCATGGGCCCTTCACTGTTTTTGCTACGCGCCGAAGAGAAGAGAAAGATCGTAGAGCTTATACGAACATTCCAGTAGGAAATTTGAATAAAATAATGTAATCTTGACACGTGTGCCACAAACAGTGTTATTGGCAACCTAAAGAAGAAGTGACATTTGGGCAGAATATTTTCAACAACTGATATCAATCTAAATCATGGACCCTTCACTGTTTGTGCTGCGCAGCGAAGACAAAAGACAGATCGCAGAGCTCATGCGAACAATGCACTACCAATTTATAATCAAATAATGTAATCTGGACACGTGTGCCACAGACAGAGTTATTGGCAACTTATAAAACAAGTGACATTTTGGCAGAATATTTTCCCAACTGATATCAATCGAAGTGATGGACCCTTTCCTGTGTGTGCTACGCGCCGAAGAGAAGAGAAAGATCGTACAGCTCATACGAACATTCCACTACCAATTTATAATTAAATAATGCAATCTGGATACGTGTGCCACAGACAGTGTTATTGGCAACCTAGAGAACAAGTGACATTTGGGCAGAATGTTTTCCTCAACTGATATGAATCTAAGTCATGGGCCCTTCTCTGTTTGTGCTACGTACCGAAGAGAAGAGAAAGATCGTAGAGCTTATACGAACATTAAACTACCAATTTGTATTTAAATAATGTAATCTGGACTCGTGTGCCACAGAAAGGGTTATTTGCAACCTAGAGAACAAGTGACATTTGTGCAGAATATTTTCCACAACGGATATCAATCTAAGTCATGCGCGCTTCCCTGTTTGTGCTACGCGCCGAAGAGAAGAGAAAGATCGTAGATCTCATACGAACATTCCACTACCAATTGAAAAGTAAATAATGTAACCTGGACACGTGTGCCACAGAGAGTGTTATTGGCAACCTTGAGAACAAGTGACATTTGGGCAGAATATTTTCCTTAACTGATATCAATCAAATTCGTAGACCCTTTCCTGTTTGTGCTACGCGCCGAAGGGAAGAGAAAGATCGTAGAGCTGATACGAACATTCCACTACCAATTTATAATTAAATAATGTAATCTGGACACGTGTGCCACAGACAGTGTTATTGGCAACCTAGAGAACAAGTGACATTGTGGCAGAATATTTTCCCCAATTGATATCAATCTAAGTCATGGGCCCCTCCCTGTTTTTGCTACGCGCCGAAGAGAAGAGAAAGATCGTAGAGCTTATACGAACATTTCACTACCAAATTTGAATAAAATAATATAATCTGGACACGTGTGCCACAGACAGGGTTATTTGCAACGTAGAGAAGAAGTGACATTCTGGCAGAATATTTTCCCCAATTGATATCAATCTAAGTGATGGACACTTCCCTCTTTGTGCTACGCGCCGAAGAGAAGAGAAATATCGCAGAGCTCATGCGAACAATCCACTACCAATTTATAATCAAATAATGTAATCTGGACACGTGTGCCACAGACAGAGTTATTGGCAACCTATAAAACAAGTGACATTTCGGCAGAATATTTTCCCCAACTGATATCAATCGAAGAGTTGGATCCTTCCCTGTGTGAGCTACGCGCCGAAGAGAAGAGAAAGTACGTACAGCTCATACGAACATTCCACTTCCAATTTATAATTAAATAATGTAATCTGGATACGTGTGCCACAGATAGTGTTAATGGCAAACTAGAGAACAAGTGACATTTGGGCAGAATATTTTCTCAACTGATATGAATCTAAGTCATGGGCCCTTCCCTGTTTGTGCTACGTACCGAAGAGAAGAGAAAGATCGTAGAGCTTATACGAACATTCCACTACCAATTTATATTTAAATAATGTAATCTGGACACGTGTGCCCCAGAAAGGGTTATTGGCAACCTAGAGAACTAGTGACATTTTTGCAGAATATTTTCACCAACTTATATCAATCTAATACATGGGCCCTTCCCTGTTTGTGCTACGCGCCGATGACAGGAGAAAGATCGTAGAGCTCATAAGAACATTCCACCACCAATTTAAAAGTAAATAATGTAATCTGGACACGTGTGCCACAGACAGGGTTAATGGCAACCTAGAGAACAAGTGACATTTGGGCAGATCATTTTCCTTAACTGATATCAATCAAATTCGTGGACCCTTTCCTGTTTGTGCTACGCGCCGAAGTGAAGAGAAAGATCGAAGATCTCATACGAACATTCCACTACCAATTTATAATTAAATAATGTAATCTGGACACGTGTGCCACAGACAGGTTTATTGCCAACCTTGAGAACAAGTGGCATTTGGGAGCATATTTTCCCCAACTGTAATGAATCTTAGTCATGGGCCCTTCCCTGTTTGTACTACGTACCGAAGAGAAGAGAAAGATCGTAGAGCTTACACGAACATTCCACTACCAAATTTGAATAAAATAATGTAATCTCGACACGTGTGCCACAGACAGGCTTATTTGCAACCTAGAGAAGAAGTGACATTTGGGCAGAATATTTTCCCCAATTGATATCAATCTAAGTCATGGGCCCTTCCCTGTTTGTGCTACGCGCCGAAGAGGCGAGAAAGATCGTAGATCTCATACGAACATTCCACTGCCAATTTAAAAGTAAATAATGTAATCAGAACACGTGTGCCACAGACAGTGTTATTGGCAACCTAGAGAACAAGTGACAGTTGGGCAGAATATTTTCCCCAACTGATATCAATCAAAGTCATGGACCCTTTGCTGTTTGTGCCACGCGCCGAAGAGAAGAGAAAGATCATAGAGCTCATACGATCATTCCACTACCAATTTATAATTAATCAATGTAATCTGGACACGTGTGCTACAGACAGGGTTATTGGCAACCTAGAGAACAAGTGACATTGTGGCAGAATATTTTCCCAAACTGATATCAATCAAAGTCATGGACCCTTTCCTGTTTGTGCTACGCGCCGAAGATAAGAGAAAGATCGTAGAGCTTATACGAACATTCCACTACCAATTTATAATTAATTAATGTAATCTGGACACGTGTGCCACAGACAGGGTTATTGGCAACCTAGAGAACAAGTGACATTTGGGAGAATATTTTCCACTACCGATATCAATGTAAGTCATGGACCCTTCCCTGTTTGTGCTACGCGCCGAAGAGAAGAGAAAGATCGTAAAGCTTATACGAACATTCCGCTATCAATTTATAGTTAAATAATGTAACCTGGACACGTGTGCCACAGACAGGGTTATTGACAACGTAGAGAACAAGTGGCGCTGAGAATCGTTTGTCCGACTGAAACGACTCTCATAGGTAAAGAGGACGTGACTCAATTGATCAGGTGTCCAGTGTGCATGTTCGCGAAACCCCTGTAAACGGTGCCGCCGATGTGCTGCTGTCAATGGTATGCAGCGTTCCGGCCGGCGGGCATATAGTCCACCCTTATGAAGGCGTCTGGCCACAGTAAACCGGGATACCTGTCGTCCGGTTGCTGTACGCAACCGCTGCGCCATGCTGCCAGCTGTCCGGTTCCGGTCTCTTTTCGCTTGCACGACGAGATATCGGTCGTCACTCGCCGTTGCTTTCCTGGGGCGATCACCACCTACCTTTCGTACAGCTGAACCTGTCGTTCGGTAGGCTTTTGAAGCTCGTGACACTACACTTTTTTCGTTTCCAAACTCTTGGGCAACACTCATCACGGTACGCCCCTACTCCAGCTTGCCGATCATTCTACCACGTGTAAAGTCATCCTGATGGTTTCTCCTAGCCATATTGCACGATCGATCTCACTTTCACTTGCAGCGAATGTCTGGAAATGCCTCCGTCCGCCGTCTTTTGTAGTCGGCTGGCACTGCGCGCGCTTCCTCAACGCAGTTTACGTGCCCTCACGTCCCCTCTGACGTCGAACTCCTGCTTTTTGCATATGCATCGCCTTTGTCATGAGTTGTTGTTCCCTTGTTCAACCCGCAAATCGCCCTTGTCTCCCCTGTCATGACTGTATGCTATCAAACGACGTTGTTGCTTAAGTTTTGCACACTAGTGTATTAATAGCAATGAAGTACCAGACCCCGTTATCACATATAATATGAATCCATCTATCCAAAGAAAAAATAAATCCAGAAAAATTGGTAATTGAATTGGAAAGCATCTGCAGCACTTTAGAAAAAGAGGACCAAATTAAAGCAGACCTCCTCAGAAAAGATTACTACAATAGCCTTACAAAATTCCAGAAGCAAGTAAGGAAACCTCAAAAAAATTTTGATAATAGTCAATTAAAAGCTCTTAAAGATTTCAGAAAAAATGAAAGTATAGTTGCTGTGAAAACAGACAAAAGTAAGTTGATTACTATTATGGATAAGAAAGATTATCTAGAAAAGATGGAAGAAGAACTAAAAAAACCTATGTATGAAGAAGTAAAAGAAAACCCACTACCAGATTTGATTAAAAAAGTCTCTAAGCTTATTTCACTTCAAAAAAAGAAAAGCCAGCTTCCAGAAAACTATAAACAATTCTCAAAATTACAGTTCAGATTACCTCAAATATATGGAATAGTCAAACTGCATAAAGAACACCAACCAATTAGACCAATAATAGACTCAAAAAACTCTATTCTTTCAAATCTAAACTATTTTTAAAGTCACACCTTCAGAAACTTTTAAAAGAGCCACCTAACTTGATTAAAAACTCAATGCAGCTAAAAGAAAAACTAGAACTTCTTCCTAAATTAGATTCTCCTATTATGGGTAGTTTAGATATAGTGTCTATGTATACTCACATTAATATAGATCAACTTATATACTTTATAGCGGAAGACTTGGCAGACCTAATAGTTTTTCACAACAAGGAAAAAAACATATTAGTAGGAATTTCTGAAATGCTTACTTTCTCTTTGCAGAACAACTACTTTCAATTTAGGAAAACTTTTTTCATTCAAAAATCGGGGCTAGCTATGGGCTCCCCACTCTCCCCACTCTTAGCTAACTATTATGTGGGAAAACTAGAAGAAAAGATACTAGTACAACCCACAAACTTCTGCTTATATAGCAGATACATGGATGACATCTTATTTATAATAGATAGCTCAGAAATTGTTCCAGAAAGAATTCTAGACTCATTCAATGAATTAGATGATTCCCTTAAGTTCACTATTGAACTTCAAAAAGAAAGAAGAATAAACTTCTTAGATATTACTATCTATTATGAAGATGAAAAATTCCTCACTAGTTGGTATAAAAAACCAATGAATACTAAAAGACTACTGGATTTCAATTCGTATCATCCAGTTTCTATTAAGAAAAATGTAGCAAGTCAGTTTTTAGAAAAAATTAATAAAATAGTTTCTACTGCAGATAAAAAAGAAGCCCATAAAGAAGAGCTTAAAGTCATACTTGCAGAAAATAACTATCCTAAAGAAGAAATTGAGAAGCTTCTGAATTTTAATGGTACGAAGAACCCACAAAAGCAAGAAGTAAAATTCACTAGAAAAATTTCGTATCACAAAGGTTTATTTGAGGCTTTAAAGAGAATTAGTAAAAAATACAATATTAGGCTAGCTCCAAGTTTAGAGAACAAAGTTAAAAATTTTTTCCCTAAAATAGTTCAAAGAGAAGAAGATATTTTAAAAATGCAAGGAGTAGTTTATGAAGTAAATTGTAGTTGTGGACTATCTTACATAGGGGAAACAGGTCGCAGACTAGAAACTCGTATAGCTGAGCATAAAGCAGCTATAAAAAATTGCTCCAACAAGACTGGATTAGATAGGCATGTTAGAGAAACTGGGCACAGCATCGATTGGAATTCCCTTAAAGTAATCAGTTTCCAAAGCAATTTCCAAAAAAGAAAACTGAAAGAAGGAATAGAGATTGAGAAAAATCAAAATTCCATCATCAATGACTGCAAAGGATTTTCCCTGCCTAACATCTGGCAAGATTTGTTGAAAAATAACCTAAACCGTCAAGGTTAACCGTAACCGTCAAGGTAAACCGTAACCATGATAGTGACAAGCAAAAAGTGACAACAACAAGAGAGCCTGAAGAAGGAGAAGAGTTTTCTCCGAAAATTTGCTATAAATGAAAAAATTTCCTAGTAAATTCCCATAAGTTGCTTTAGATTATTAATATAATATGAAGTTGGAAGGAGAGACAGTGTGAGAAAGAAAAAGAAGATTTGTACGCTATACCGTTGGTTTATATTGACAACGCGGAAAATATATATATCGGAATGACAAAGTGATCATTGGATACTAGATGTAACGAGCAAGAGTGAAAGGTAAACCAGGACATGCAGAATACAATCCTCGCCAGAGAAGTCACTCGTACATCGGCCGCTCCACTATGGAATAGAATTAGAAGAATTGCCCCATACACGAACTTAAAAGAGACTGCCATCAGGGAAACATTCGAAATACTATACAGAAAACTAGCGTGCAATGATATAGTTTCTTCTGAACTACCAAAAGATTGGCATGCGTTATTAAAAGATGGAAACACATCGCGAACAACCGTATAATTGTGTGATAAGAATTTCGTGCAATTAGCTCGTGCTGTCGCCAGCTTTATTTTTTTTAAATATCTGTGTTCCATACGTGTTCCTACTCCCTGCATTTTATGCCTACTATTGCCTTTAAAAAGCCTCCCAGTGCAGTGCGAAAACTTGGCAAGTCTTTGTATTTACTATGCCACAAAAATAAACGGATTTAATACGGCATATGCGTCTCTTGTGACTTCTTCAATGTGTTGTCACCGGCATCCTCAATTGGATTTCTGTCAGCGTAGAACGCTGACCACTCCATGCATTCGGTTCATTTCTCTTGAAGCGTGTGGTCTATTAGCCAAGCTCAATTAAGTCAACCAATATTTTCTATGAGAAAGAACGGATGACCGGCTGCCGCAACATACGGAATAACAATGTGTTTGAGAATCTCGTCTTTATAAATATTTCCCCTCAGGCCGCAGTTTCGAGAAACCTACAGGTTCGTACGTCCACCGATGCGTATTCTACCTACCCCCTTAAACTCTTAATCACTTTCTCAATCTATATACGCCACTATTCTGGCTTATTTTCTCATTCAAAACCAAAACATTTATGCCTGTTCTGACCATCAAGTCGTTTCCATCGTAATTGGATGTTTTTTGTACAAAATCTGGATTTTTTTAATTTTTTTTATTGGAGGTTTAACGACCACCGTGAGCAACTCAATGGGCTATAAGCAGTCGCCCGTCCCTAATTTAGGGTCACTGGTTCCAGGGAAGGGAGAGAGCCAGTGCCGTAAGACAAACACAACATCCATGCCTCACCGGGATTCGAACCCGGACCCCGTTCGGACGAATGATCAGAGGCCAGCGCCTTAGACCACTGCGCCACCGGGGCGGCCAAAATCTGGATTATTTCCTGTGTAGTGTTATCTCAACACCCAAAATCTTGTAATGTCAGAGTCCAAACCGAATCGCGACTCGTCAGAGAAGGGAACTTAACTCCACTCGTTATGTTCCCAAGCACGATGATTTTGACCTCAGTATCTACGGGTTGTGCCCGTTTGAAGAGCCACATACCATTAATCTACGTGCCTATAGGCAGCCTTGTTGAAAGCGATTGCGGACAGTTCGAGTTGCCAACCTGGTAGTGTTGACACCGGATGGTCTCTCTACAGCTGAATAGTATTTTGCGCCTGTTCTGGAAAAACTGTAAAACAAAGACAACGTCGTCCCTTGCTGTAGTTGCTCGGGGACAGCCTTAATCTTGGCCCTTCGAAAATTTATCGTATCCTCGAATTGTGTCCACAGAGTGGAAATGACCCTTCGTTACACTCCAATGGGTTCTGCGATCACCGTTGTGTCTCATCTACTACCATCATGACAAAAGCTCTCCACGCGGTAGATTCCAGTACATCGTGCTTTTGAGACATCGTTCACTTCGATGATTTCCACGAAAGAAATGTCAAGATAAACCCGGCTGAATAAGAGATCTCCCGGGAAACCTTCGTTTTCATTTCGATGTGGTATTTATGCATTCCATTGTCACAGCCGCTAATTTGAATAAGGTCATATATGATTCTGTTTAGGTCTCACTCGACTTGCGTTTTCCACGTTTCACTGAAATACCATACAATTGGTTTCGTATTATTTTGAGCAGTGTGATAACATATCAAAGCAGTGTTTTGATGAAAATTTAGTCTCTTGAAAGTAAATTAATTTTACATCGCAGGACTATTAAACATTGTAGCCCTCTGTTGCAAAATTTTTACACAACAATTTCGAAAATGCGAGTGGTATTGGTGGTTCCATTACTACGATTTCTCCTACACATTCTAAAAGTACGTATGATAATAATAGGAGCTTACTCACAGCTTCTGCAAAATATTTTCTCAGGGCAAATCTACTAATAAATACACAACGCGTAAAAAGTATACTTTGGATTCATTTCTTTTTGTTAACTTGAAATAATTTGGAATTATTTCGGGCATAAGCCACAGTTCTTCAGTATTAACGTTCACAAAAAAAAGGTAATAAGCATTCTTGGATCAAGATCTCAAAATGTTTACATTCGTTTTTGCACTGAGTCAAATGTATCTTAAATTTCATCCTTCGATCCTCTACAAGGTATTTTTCTGTGCCCTTTCCTTTTCTTTCAAATCTAGTAAATATCATAGTTGCTAAAATTGGCAGGTGTTTTAGAAATATGAAAAAAAAACGATTGCGTTTCTGATATTTACTATCAATTATATTGCAATCACAATAGTCATTTTACTGAGCCATGTGCTCGCTTTCCTATCCTGTAGAATAAGGATCCACATATTGTTCTTACGGTCTTCAATTATTGGAAAATTCCTTGCAATTTTTTACTGTGATATTTCTGCATATTGTTTTTGGTATTAAATAAGAAAACAAAGTTTCATTGAAAAACAAATGGATGTTTTGCTTAGCTTGGGTAGATCAACTAGATGCTACCCTAAAGGAGCTTCGCAGTTCCTTCTATGCAAAACAAATTGATTATGATGTATTGAATCACAGTAAATATTCTACGGCAATTTTTAACTATACTAGGTGTTTAAAGGTGGTATCAAACAATTGCTCCAGCACAAATTTGTGAACTAGCAGGCTGAAAAGATTTAACATTTATTTTTCTGGTTCTCCTGTGTTCTTATTCAAAATTGCAAGCAATATGAAAGAAATTCATATTGTTTGTTTAGAGGTTTAACGACTACTGCGAGCGACTCTCTGCGCCCACCTCTACTTTGGGGCACCTGCTTCCAGGAAATGTACAAAGCCGACAGGGTAAGGCAAACACACCGTCCATGAAATATTAGGGATACGTGTACAAACCTATTTTTGACGAATGGTTAAAAACCTGCGTCCGGCACCACTTGGCAATTTGATAACAAAATAAATTTTCTAATCACATAGTTTCTGACATATGGTACCTAGCAAATTGCGTCTGCTACTGAAATATATTAAGATTATTTAAACGTTTTTGCCGCCCCCACTAGTGGGCGCTGTAGGGATCTAAACGACCGGCGACCCGTGTCGTCAGTTCGTACATGAAGCCAAGCATTGCGGTCAGTAAAATTCATTTGCGGCACTGTTTGTTTTTCATGTTTAATTTTGGGGAAAGTGCGAGTGAAACATACTGTTCAGTTTGTCAGGCGTATGGCGAAACGGTTATGAATGAGCGGACAGGTCGAGAATGGGTTGCCACGTTTAAGAAAGGTGATCGAACCTGGGAAGACATGTCACGTGCAGGTAGACCTCAGAAACTCGCAAACGAGGAGCTGGAATTTTGGTTGCAAGACGATGCCACAAAATCGACCACGCAACTGGCGAAACGTTTGAAAGTGGTTCAATCAATGGTGATATGGCGTTTTCAGGCCTTGGAGAAGATCCAGAAAATTGGTAAGTGGATTCCTCATATTTTAACGGAGCGTAATGTTTGTCAACGTTTGAGCATCTGCATGTCGTTGCTGAAGAAGATTCAAGGAAAGAATTTCTTGTGGAAGGTTGTCACCGGGGATGAAAAATGGATCTATGCGACAACCCCGTAAGCACGCGATCCTGGGTCGACTCAGGCTATCCATCAATATCCACTGCAAAACACGATATCCACAGGAAAAGTGTTCTGTTGTGTGTGTGATGGGATAGGCATAGAGTGCTGTAATTTGAACTTTTGAAACCGGGCTAAACAATCACTGCACAACAATATAATGATCAGTTAACGAAACTGAATGCCACAATCGAGCAAAAACGTCCATGGACATATAAAGAACGCTGTCCAATCATCCTGTTACACGATAATTCCAGACCACAAGTTAGTGCCACCACGAACTCAACCTTTGAACAGTTAAACAGGGAGGTTTTACCGCATCCGACTGACTCCCAGGGCATTGCACCCTCAGACTTTCATCTCTTTGTCTCTATGCAACAATACCTTCCCCGAAAGCGGTTTAGCACAGTACCAGAGGGAAAAAATTTCGTCATTGAGTTTTTCAGATCAAAACCCGAGTCCTTCTATCAGATAGGCATTTATTTGTTACCTGAGAAGTGGTGAAAGGTCATTGATGCTAACGGCCAATATTTCGTTAAATAAATATGTGCTGATTTCGTGATTGTTCCTGTCTCCTTTCTTCTTAAAACGGCAGGCATTTTTGCATACCCCCAATAATTATTAACTAAAACGTTTAAAAACAAATATATTTAATCACCACATTGTCAAGCCCATTACGTTATTAACTCAAAGTACCTGCAGACCTCATTCAAGTTATTAAAACTTTATTGAAAGCTAAAATGTTATGTACAAATAAAAAGAAAGAGATTTCGGAAAACAATCTGTTCCCATCATCAGAATAAGTAAAAGGTGCCGTGTGTCCGAAATATATACGAGATATTAGACATGAAAATGACGTATCTTGCTGTAGTAATCTGTGCATTGACTGTAGAAAAGTGTGTTCTATCGGGTTAGCTCTCTTTCAGTAATATTGCTGTTGCCAGCAATCATAGCGCACTATTTGGCACTCAAAGTAAAAAAAAATTCCGAATGATTTATAGTCCAAAAACAAACGCACACGATTTTTTTTATAGTTATCGAAAGATTTGTCCTTTATTTGGTTTTAACAATTTTGGTTATTATAAATAAGACTATTGTTTAAAATAGGAGTTATTCAAAGTTAATTATCCAGTGGATGTACCATAGCATAAATTACATTAACACGTTATTAGAGACACCAACCTGATAACGTGGTGCCCCGAACTCTGCTTTCAAATCAGACTCAAATTCATGTAGCCTGGATGCAACGAAAGTCGGATATCCTTCTTCAAAATGTTTCAGCCAAGCGGATGTAATACGCTCATCAATTGCCAAAAATGACGTAGAGGGATATCTTTATTACGAATTTCTTACTGAATTTCATCACAAGTGTTCAATTGGATTAGGATCTGGGGACCGCGGAACTAATTTTGGAAAATTGTATGTCATTCTGGCCCACATGAGCTCACTCTTTGGCGATCCTACACTTCAGACATAGCTTATTACTATGCACAAAGAAACCATCTTTTTCATGGCATGTACTGGGATGCTTGAAAAGTTTCGTACAGGCAGATCTTTCACTGCACATGGACCGGTTTGCATTAACCGCAATAATATTAAAATATTTCGTTTAATTGAAATGCTATTTCAGAGGTATTAAGGACCACAATAATCTTAAAAAAATATACCACAGGCAGTCGCACCGCCTCCATGACCTTGTACATTTAACACAAGGATGTTGAGATCGAACCAATCGTGCTGTTGATGCAATACTCTAACTGTTCATCGGCTTCTATTAGCTGACAACCTAATTCAAAGGAGATACGCCTTTATCCAGACTTCAAGGTTCTAAATTTGGTATTTCTGTGCCTAGCGTAGATGAATGCTTCAGTTTTAAGCTCAGACGAGTGGTAAGTGAAGGCTTCATCTGCCGATTTAGATTATAAGCACAAATGTGCGATCGCTGAGTATGATGAAATTCTCCTGTAACTACCGATGTAATGTCCTGTTACCTTAAGTAGTGAAGTTAATCGTAGAACACTGTCTTACAATCGTATGCAAATCGTGTTCTCCCACATATACAGATCGTGTCCTCCCGCAGTGAAACTACTGAATGTTTTTTTCCACACTTTTTTTTAATTTGATACATCTGTTTATGCACAGCCAAGAGGGATTGCCATTTCGGATATTTTTTTATATTCCGGGTAAGCAAACACTATTATACATCTCTCAAAGTAGCCAAAATCACAAGTCTTTCACATATTGCCACTGTGTACCTTTCCTGAACATTTGAAATTTTTCAATGATCCGTATAGTGTATAGGCCCTATGAACGTCATATTTGCACTCGCATGAGAAGACACCGCGTTTGTGGATCGCAGTTAGCTGTTGAAATAATTTGTTTCTTTTCTGCACATAGTTTTCAGCATTAAAAAGTACCAAAGGGCTTTAGGGAAACGAAGGACTTCAAATCTTTTTATATACAGAAAACAGGGCACCCTGTGCTGCATTGTTTCTTGGGCAAAAAATAATCACTCTATTGTTTTCCTGAAATATACATACTTAATCTAAATGAAGTTTTGGAGATAAACATTTAACATTAGTTCGTAGAACACTATAAAAAGGTTTCTAGCAAACGTAGTACTTCTTTATACGATGGAGGAAAACTTCGTGTTCTGAATAGCTTGGCAGCAGTATTGAATAGAGTGTGTGATTTATAAATCAATCTTAGTGTTTAATAAAATCCCTGATAATTTATGCAAAAATTAATTCATTGCAGTCTTCACAATTTTTAAGTGCAATGTATTTTACATATGCACGAAATTTATTTTTAGATCTTGTATTTTTCTAAATCTATATTTAATATTTTACAGAAATTACTGGAAGAAGAAAGCCATGTTTAAATTGTGCAATGAGTATTCATTAACTGTCGTTACCAGATACTTTTGCCTGAAATTATTTCACCAAGTGTCAAAAATTCAGTGAATCATTTTTTTTTTTGCTTTAAGTACGTTGCAAATATTCTACAACTAAAACTCAATAGTTAGCAATACTTAAATCTAATGGCCGTTTTTTCTACCAGACCTTTACAAACCACAATTACACTGCAACGCAAATTAAAACAATTAGAATCCTGGCTAACTTTATTACAAGATATTACTGAAGATAAGCTTCATAAAATAATCAAAATTAAATCTCATGTTGTTGTAAATAATGATAGCTTTGGCCTTTTAATTCAGTCAGAGTTGTATTGGTCCCACTTATAGTATTCCTGAAATGGAATAAGTGTATACTTACACTTCTAACTCATCGACACACAAATACTCCCAAAGTGTCTGAAATAAGTATTTTACTAAAACAAAGTGAGATGCACAAATATCATGATTTAAACGTTTTCCTCATATTGTGTGTTTAACAGAATATTAGGGAGAAACATCGTGTGAGAGACCAGTTAATTATCTAGAATCAAAAAGAACACATTTCACGAAAACCAGTATGAATTACAAAAAAGCTGACAGGTGGATGATTTTTAGTATACGTCATCTTTTTGTCTTCGAACCAGCTCTGAGCTAATTGTTGTCGACTGGAACAGCAGATGGTGAAACTAAAATGATGAAGACATTCTTAGATACTAGCTTCGTGAAATAGTGTATTAAATTAAACGCACAAATATCGACTTGCTGTCCGTGATAGCTCTATAGCCTGCAGAGTTTACTTGTCTGGTAAAATAGCGACTAGTAACCAAAACACATCCCACTGAATTTTGTTGGAAATCAGAACTGACTTATAAAAACGTCTCTGACTGTACTTCATTTTGATGTGTCTTTCCTATCGGCATCCTAGCCACGATCTCCGAGCTTCCTACTTCTAAGTGCTGTTTAAGTGCCGCTCTCGCCCGTCCGAGTTTGGTCGTCGGGGATAATGGAGGACTCGAAAGATATTTTTCAAGTGTGAAGATCACGATCATTTTCTTCGCTCATTAATCAATCAGGAAACTGCTTTCCCTAGTAAAATCAGCAAGATTATATCTCATAGCAAAATCATTCATTAAAGGTGTTTTAGACATATGATTTATGTTGCTTTAATTAGAAGAAACTTATCGTTTCCTTGGAATGAACAAATTGTTCAAACACTGCAATCAACTTTCACTCTTGGAAAATCTTCATTTTAAAATTTTATTCCGTTAATATACTTAGAGCTACCAAAAAAGAGGCAATCAAACATATATTGTATTAAACGGACCGTTTTTTCACAAAGTCGAGACAAGAAACTTAAGCTAAAAATGTGAAATCAAATTGAATATAAGTAGATAAATAGGTAGTGTCCTAATGAAAGTAACTGTAAATACTAGCGGGAGATCGGGAGGAGGCTCCCGGCGCAGATCGCAGATAGGGTAATCAGCTTTCTTCGCTGATAAACGGCGACCTAATGAAAACTTGCTCTCTGTTCTTCACGTTTTAAAAAATTGAAAATTGATCGTCGATGCTGCGATATGAAAGGCAACAAACAGGTCGTAGAATATCGTTGGCGTACCGCTGAGCAGTTAGAGTGTTGTGAGAACTACAAAGGGTGTCCGGCTATTGTAGGAAATCTCAACATCAGAGTGCCACACCAGGTATGAGAGCATTTTGCCGTTTCACACTAAAGACAGGATCCGTGCGCTGGCCGGATGGTTTTCAGACAGGTATGCGCCCGCTATCGACGGGGAAAGCAAATGGTAACACATCGCTGAAAAAAACACAACGCCCCTGGAACCTGTTCCATGTCAAACGGACCCGACGCCACTGCAACGGATGCTGACGGTGCTTGCTTTTCAGTGGTTGGTGGCGGAGTGGCACTCTCGAATGCAGTCCACGAGGCGGTTGGCAGCGACGATTTGGTTCTGTTCGTACAGCTCTGACAGTCTATCCATTCTCGTGTTCTGTCGTTGCCCTCAGCTGCTGTCTGCTCGAGTGCCGTTTGTTTGTGCCCTCCTTGATTCATTGGCGCCAACTTCGCTCGACTGTCACCTTCGATCCAATTCAAATGCCTGGCGATACGGCGATTTGACCATCCGGCATCTCCCAACCTAAATATAAGTCTTCTTTCAAACTCACTCAACTGCTCGTATTGCACATACATTCGAAGTCGAACCACCCTTACAGTCTATGGAATTTAATGCAACCACAATCCGCGGCCATAATTATTCCGGAGTGCGAGATTTGGTCCTGACTTACAATCATCGATGCACGGTACCCATGCGCTGTGGCGGGCCACTGTTTGGTCATTGGTCGTTATGTTTTAATCATTTGCATATTTCAACCATCAGATACTTGTATGCAAGGTTTCATCTGGACAGGACGAATTTCTCTGCTTGCATCTCTTTTTTCTGTTTTTTTTTTTACTCTTAATATAAACATTTATGTGCGTATAAATGTTTATATATCTCTAATTAATTAAATTATTTCATTGTTAGTGTTTCTGTGATATGCGATTCAATTAATAGTGATGTAAACGAACCCAGAGATGCGATGAAGAACACTTGATATTTTACGTTTTGTTATCCAAAAAGAAAAACAAATCTGTGCCCCAAAACGAGCTGAAATGAAAATGTGTAGTGATAATTTTAGCAGTTGCTCACGCAGATTCACATTCCGTCTATTTGCATTTTTGGTCTGCTTTTTCTTATCTTTTTTTTTGTTGATGGTTCCTATTTCTTCTAGCGCTTTCCCTCCTTCCTGATTCCTGCGTTCTTGATATTCAAAGACAAGTAAGTTTGAAAGATATGTTACGACTTTTCTTAACGGAAGCCGTATATTCTTAAAACTCTAATTATTATAATATTTTTTAAGACATTTCCTATCATGGAAGGCTGTTCCCACTTTTAAGATTCTATGGTTTTTAGTTGTTTGAAGAGGCTCAGCGCTCCGCATGTTGAATGGTAGTTATCCCTTGATTACGGTTTCATCGTTGAGTTGCGATAAAGGATCATCTACAATGCCGTGGATGACTGTTATCCCTGCAGCTTTATGCCAAGAAGCGTTCGAAATCTTCTTAATTCTTTTTTATACGAGATTTCTCTGCCAATTCAAAGGCGAAAGGTTATTGCCCATTATAATATTTAATATATATTACTTTAAAAATAAAATATTTAAATATTTTATAAAATTTGATTCAGGAAACTATTGTTACCCAACAACATATGAATGAATGCATGTGACCTCAAAAACTAACAATTATAATATTGCTTTTGTACGATATTTAAATATTCATGAAACTAGAAACAGGCTTTGAATAATATCAGGTGTTTATCAACAATATATACTATATTTTTCACATCAGAAGTTGTACTACTGATGTCGCTCCGAGAAACTTTATAATTTTTTATTTTCGGAAATGCGAAGGTATTAACTAAGTTATTCGAAATATTACTGGTGCGCTAGTGACATGAAACAAATTCTTGGAAAAATCAAAGCTATTGATACCGTAAATGAGGTTAACGCAAAATGTCTCTCATTTGAAAATTTACTGCAAAATTATATCCTTCGTTTGTAAGACATAAAGAACAATTTGCATTGATATTTTACTTGAATAGATACTAGAAAGATACCAAACTGTATTTTTTGATATTATTTATTTTTTGATATTATTTATTTTTTGATATTATTTATTTTTTGATATTATATATTTTTTGAATAATGAATATAAAATCAGTTTAATTTACAGAATGAATCCGAAACTTGACCCAGGAAGAACTATTGTATTTAGTTATAGTATTTTTTTTCTTATGAATTTTTACTCTACTATCCTTAAATAATTAGGACAGTAGAGTAAATATTCATATGACTATTAGTAAAGTAAATACTCATAAGATCTGATTGTATATATCACTGACGCTGGAAAGGTTCGTATTTACCGTAGATCTTAACAACCTCATAATATGCTTCTTCTCTTTCCTTACTAAGTAAGAACTTTTACATTTTCCTTTAAAGGAAGCTCTCCTAGGCTTCGCTTTGTCATAACCCTATTGAGAGCATCACTATTCTTGCCATTTTGTTACCATTATTAAGTAAAATAAGGGTCGCTTGAACCCATGCACTTCGATAATATGACAATCGATCTGATAACCGAATCAGCTCATGTCTAAAAGGATGGTAGCGTATAAAGCGTGAATACGCTGATTAACGTTCGGGCGGGACGTCACGAAATTTGATTAACGTTCGGGCGGGATGTCACGAAATTTCATCACGCCGCTTGTAACGGATGGTCCAATTTAAAATATGTTAATTGTTTTTTTCTGGAATTTTCCATTTAATACTTTCAGAATGTGATTGACCGCGTATAAATGAAACTGCAGAGAGCAAAACCGTTGATGAGCGGGATTACTGTAACGTGAAATAGATTCATCATCAGAAATACATGATGCTATAAAATACGTTGAATAAGCTCGCTTTGAATGCACTGGTTACGAGCCAAAAGGAAGCAAAGGCCAAAGACAAAATACCTTGAGACTGGTTAAGAAGTAAGAAAGTAAAGAAAAAGTGCATCACGAACAGTCTCCAATGATGATTAAAGAAAATTTCAAAACAAATTGGTTAGAAACGAGCCGTTCGTTTCTTACGCAAAAATTACTTTGTATTGATTTTACCTGCGAGCTGTTCTCAAAATTGCACGCAGCAGCAACGGCTGTAGATGCCACAAATTTAGCTCATTTGTGCTCAAGAAGACACAATCAGAAAATCCGAAATCAGCACTCTTGTTCCTATGAGGACTACCGATTAACAGGTGGACGAGCCGATATCATACTAGCCACATAATTGGTAAAAGGTGGTTTGACAAATGGTTGTTCGCCTGAAAAAGTTGTTTTTCCAGGAAAAGTTTTTTTAGAATACAACACAAGGAAATCTCTAAAACCCAATCGGAAACATGAGCTGTGATTTAAGTTTCAATTCGCATCCTACTTTAGTTTGTTAACTTGGTAATGACACAATAAATAAAATCACAGAAAACTGATTACTTTTGCTGAAATTTGTAAACGTAAAGCACAAAAAACCCTGCCAAATAATGTCGAATTTTGAAAGAAAAGAATACACGGTAAACTTTGGTATATTATTCCAGACGGAAATTTGTACTTTCTAAATTTAAATCGACACAAAGTGCCGACTGAAATGGTAAGTTACTACGATCCTCATATTCGCCCTGAACATTCCGTTGTTTTATATAGAATGACAGAAAAATAACGAAAATTTTACGTTTAATAAAAAAATGCGTTATTTAGATTGGAAATTTCTCCTATTTGTATGTGGTCTAATTTGGTCCGAGTTCCAATGCAATAAAATATCTAGTGTGCGATTGGCTAAAACGTACAATCCAAAATGTACAAATGAAGAGATCCTTTTAGTGATGTCGACTAGTGTCTCGATGTTGCAACTCCAGTGCCAATCTCCACGGGAAAGGTATGAGCATGCGTTTTTCGTCATTATAGGAGACAGAGTTCATTTTATAAATGTAAAAGGCTCTCGGGGAAAAATAGCTGACTATTAGATGAAGGGGCGGCAAGAATAGAAGTTTTTTTCCCTATACTGGTTCGTGAATTACACTAAAAACTTGCCGGGCCAATGCCGTTGAAGCTGCATCATTTTTAATGTCATATTGGTGTTCTGACAATCGAACTTAAGAGTGTTCGAGCTTTGGAGCCTATATAGCAAGTATCCTCCTCATTGGTGGTACGGAATTTAAAAGGAATTTTATGAATGTCATGCCTATGATGATCTTCTTGTCTATCTTGGTCCTTTATAATAATTGAAAACAGATTTTGAGTCTTGAGTCCAAAGTAAATGCCAAAAGGTCGACAAGCCGATTGGAGGGAAGGGGAATGTTAGGGTTAAACGGCATGAAACCTGCGAATGCAAATGAGTGATATTCATTCAGTAAGGAAGAAGAATGTGACCAAAGATACCTCCAATTCATACGATCAACGAAATGCCAGTAGTAGTAATTGACGTATCAATGTCCTTGATAGTATTAAGTTCAGCATTTCAAATGGCGGGGTTAGAAGAGTGAGTGTAAGCCCTTTTCACCAGAAAGGATAAAGCGGAAAGTTTATAAAAAGTAGGCTGACAAGAAGCATTCGGAATGAGAATGGGGAGTGAAGAAGATTTCCTATGAACACTAAAAGAGACAGAAGAATTGAAGACGCACGTAGGGGAACAAATTGTCGTCCAGGATATACCGGAAACGTTGACCTGTGAGGGACGATGTCACACGTACCTGGGGTTCCATTTCAGTCCACGTAAACAGTCCCCAGGCGAGAATACCACCCCCAAAAGCTTGAAGAGTATCCTGCTGGCAAGGAGGATCCATCGCTTTATGTGCTATTTTGCCGTGTTCGTATCCTGTCATCCGCACGTACCGACGTGAATCTTGACTCATCAGTCTACGCAACATTTTTGGCACGTCTTTTCGAAAAAAGATCGTTCTTATGTTATCGGTTTGTCTGCCCGTCCGCCTGTAACCACCAGATATCTGCATTTATCAGTCCGATTTGAAAAATTCTTTTTGCATTGGGAAGCTTGAAATATGCGAATGATAATCATTTATTTCTGTTTTTACGGTGTACAATTTCGCCGCTATAGGGCGTAAATGCAGATGGTGTCAAATTTCAAAATAAGTTTTATTCGACATATTTGCTTCTAAACATCGGATTGAAAAAATTATTCTATCTTTCGTTTCCATTTATGTCGAAGAGTATTTTAGATATAGTTACCTTTTCAAATTGCGCATAGACTTTCCGCTAGGAGGCGTAAAAGTAAATTGTATTTTTCCTGATAACTCTCCTTCAAAAACTCCGATTTGAATTTTTTTTCTTCAGCGGATACATCTTCTGATGGAAAATATTTTGAGTATAATTTCGAATTTTTGGTAAAAAATACTTTGACCACCAGGGGGCGTAAGTGTTAATTTTTGCTTCTGATGAATTTGCCATAAAATTAGATTTTCTAAAATATCGATTGAAAAACACATTTCGCGGACTGATGCCACTCACATCAATAACCCTTTTCGAAATATTTTTTTCCTAAAATATTCCATAGTTTCTCTGCCAGGGAAACTGCCAGGGGGCGTAGATGTATATCTTGATTTTGTCAATATCTCTACTTCTAGGACCGCGATTTAAAAAATTCCTTCTTTGTTGGATAGTGTTTCCAGTGTGACATGTTTTTTTATATAATTTCAAAATTTTCAAGTTATTCATAGACTTTCCGCTAGGGGGCGTAACGGCAAATTACGTTTCCCACTGTATCTCAGTTTCTAAATCTCCGATTTGAAAACTTCTTTCCGAACCGGATACAGCTCCTGATCGGAAATCGTTTGCACATAATTTCAAATTTTGCAAAAATATGGTTTGGCCACCAGGGGGCGTATATCGTAATTTCCGCTTGCTATGTATTTGCAGCAAAATATGAGCTTCTAAATTCTCGACTGAAAAAAACGTCGTTTGTAGACCGATACTAATCATGTCGACAAAACTTTCAGGAACTTTTTCTTTTTGAAATATTGCATGGATTCTACGCCAGTGGGCGTAGATATATATCTTCTATTTTTTTCAATATCTCTACTTCTAAGTGTCAGATTATTTATAATACAAATATTTGCCGCTAGGAGAGTACGAGTCAATACCCATTTCTCGCTATCTCTGCTTCCAGTGTAAATTCTAGACGTATTTAAAAAGTTATTTTTCTTAGATAGCTTTTCCAATGAACATGTCTCGCTTATTTTTAATTTTTCCATTATGCAAAATGTTTCTACTAGAAGGCGTAGAGTTACATCATGTTTCCTTCTGTACATTTTCGTTTAATTTTACAATTTAAAAACATTTTTTCCCTGATACCTTCCTTCTGCTATAAGAAGCTTTTTGGGTGCCATTTGTTAATTATGGTAAAACGCTGCTTTGCCGCTGGGAGAAGTAAGCAGCTAGTTCTGTTTTTGGATAATGTATCGATTGCAGAGACCGACTGTGATTTTTTTATCCGGTTGCATTGAACTTTGAAGAACTTTTCTAAATTTTAATCGCGTAGGGAAATCGATATGTATGTGTCATTGTTCTTGTTTTATGCTGGTAATGGTACCTATATGTGGCCAGATTTTTTTTTGTTTATTGGAGGTTTAACGACCACCGTGAGCAACTCAATGGGCTATAAGCAGTCGCTCGTCCCTAATTTAGGGTCACTGGTTCCAGGGAAGGGAGAGAGCAAGTGCCGTAAGACAAACACAACATTCATGCCTCACCGGGATTCGAAATCGGACCCCTTCCGGACGAATGATCAGAAGCCATCGCTTAGACCACTGCGCCATCAGATTTTTTTTTTTTTTTTTTTTTTGCAATTCATCGTGTTGAAACAGTGTGGCAGGTACATTATTTTATTTTCGTTTCTGTTCCTAATATACCATTTTAAAGAACTCCCAAGATCAATGTGTATGTTTTTCCTTTTCAATTAAATCTTATCTCTGTGTAGAGTTATTTACTTATATCATTAGCGCAGTTCTGTGTAAACATTAGATGCTTACCATGAAAAGTCAAATGAGTTTCTTGTTTTCGAGATAAACTCATTTGGCTTGTCATGGTAAGCATATAATTCTACCCAATGAGCTCAAATGACTTTCTTTCTTTCGAGAGTTTCGTTAGGTCACGTGTTTCGTCGTTGGTACCTTTATATAAATATTAGTTCATTTCCACGACTTTCATTAACACAGGTAACGTTAAAAAAACATACAACGCCTTATCTGTAACTTGGAGAAAGTTACAAAGAAGTCGTTGGAATGCCACGTGAGGGAAGTACGGCTTGTTTTCACGTGACGCAGAAGTAGATAATATTTAAATCGCTACAGGCGTGATTATGCACCATTCGTCCTGCACATACCAAAGGATTTACCCCAGAATATATAGGACGTGAAACTCTGCTTCAGATGTCGTTTCAAATTTTCTCATTCATGTTTAATTGGATTAAGATCTGGAGATTGCAATGGCAAGAGCATTCAAGACACGTAAGTGAAATGTTCATCAAAGTACTCGGTGACTATTTTCGCTCGATGAATGAAAGCATTATGATGTTGAAAAGCAGCAGGTCCCGCACTGCCAACGCACCTCGTCTAAGCGGGGGACGTAGATGATCACTCAAAATTGTGACATAACTTTTCACATGTATGACACCACCTATTGCAAGTGATTTATCGCTATTTCGAAATCAACTGTAACAAAACAATTTGTTACTATTTTTGTTTTTGGGAGATGAGTAGGTGAAATTGGTAACACTATGAATTTTTTAATGCATTGGCAGAGAAATTTTAACAATGTTTATTTGCTGTTTGTGTTGTCTGCGTTTGTAGAGATGAACCTGAAAGTGCAAAAAGGAATTATGGTTGCATGTGTAAAGCATGTATTACACTAAGCAAGTAATATTGTACTCGTTCTTTCTTTCCGCCACAATAAAGGAGAGATTCCTATCAGGGAGAAATTCCACGTGTGAGTTTTTGAAGAACCCATTGGGTTCACCTTTATTTTTGTTCATAAATTTGAAAGATAAGCACCTTTTAAAACTGCTATGAACAGTATACAAAAATTTCAATCAGGCGCCCTGATGGAAAATTATTCAAGTAGTGGCCTGCTTAGAATAATTAGTTTAGATTCCAACAAATTAATTTACATTTTTTTTTCAGCCCTTACTGGTAAATCACAACTCTGAATTTTTAAATTTCTACACTAAGCAGATATAGGAACTTGCTGACTACTTAAATGCTATCACTGCATTCCACACACAATTTTTCAATGAACTTTAACAAGGTAAGCTGATATGGATAATGTTGCAGAAATATACACATGCCAAAAGTATATTTCAATTTTGCTGGACATTACTGAAATTTACTATCTTTCTGTGAGTGCACTCATTACATCACTTCTATAATTTATAACAAATTCAGCATGTAAGACTAAGTCAGTGTTAAATAAGAAGTTAAACGCTCTATGTACTCATTTTTTTTTTTTGCTGATGAATTCAGAAAGCCCTGGGATTCAAAACATAAGGTGAATTTCGCTGAGGTACACTTGTGCTGGCCTACTATCCCCACATCTTGATTAAATTATGTACACTTCTACGTATTCAAATATATATAATATCACGATTCAACACAAACTTAAAATAACAACATATGTATACATTCTTTTTCTCAGACTGCTGGATATGGCCGACTACCTTAGCTGAGGCCCGTAGAAAAATTTTGACGCCGAAAAGTTCCTCACTGGAGAAAATGATTGAAAAGAGATTACCTTGATTTCCTTCAACCGGTCATTTCAAACCGCGGGTTGGTTCGTCCCATCGGTGCAGAGGATGAAAAGTTCTAGGTTTTCAAGCCAAAAGAGTCTAAGGAGCAGTGACTCAGAAACGGAAAAGATGTCTTCCACTGGTCAAAGGTTCGGCCATCTTATCCCGGAAGGTGGAGGAAAAGTGATTTTGCAGGAGATAAACAGGAACAGTAGTCTGCAGCAGACGCTTGGCTTCCTAGAAGCTTTGCAGCCTTGTTTGGACCAAACCTCGTGGGCTCCGGGAGATTTGGGCTGCGAAGCTAGCCCTAGCCG
The DNA here is from genome assembly GCA_039090855.1 of Macrothele yani. Taxonomy (NCBI): domain Eukaryota; kingdom Metazoa; phylum Arthropoda; class Arachnida; order Araneae; family Macrothelidae; genus Macrothele; species Macrothele yani. The sequence continues at coordinate 188,242,271 of CM077034.1, read as the reverse complement.
GGAAGGAAGAGAGTTTCTCTCTTCGGGAGAAATAAGTCCGGGTCAGCTCCATGACGAACCTAGAGTCCAGAGGGCGGTTGGCCTGAATGTCCAATTCTCCGGTCATGTGGCTTGTTTTTAGATGTCTACTTGATTATCTTGATCAGCCCATCTCCCTTTGCAGAGGAAGTCAAAAGTTTTTTTTTTTTTTGGTTATACAAGTGCTTCGCTTCAGATCACATCAAGCAGCAGGAAACCAAAACGTCCTATCAGGGAGAGATTCCACATGTGAGTGTCGAACTCAGCGCGACCCAGTAACCCATGACTTCACTCCCCTCTGGCAGCAAATCACGTGTCCGACTCGTGCAGTGGGGGTGTACTAGCTCTCATTGGCTGAAGGATTCTCACAGCAACACCCTGCCTCAAAAAAAAATTATTATGCAACTCCGTTTCCTAAACCTCGGTGGCCTAAAGGTCAGAAAATTACGTTGGCTTGATCTTTCCCTCTTCTGTGACCTCTACTGGACGCTGTTTGTTCCAAGAAAAAACTACTTCTGGCCAACTTTCTTTCTCACGAGATTCTCTGACAGAGGGAAGAAAGTAAAAAAAAATATCGAGTTATTCACAATGAACAATTTTTCTTCCCTGATTTGCTTAGCAAAGCATGGCTAGTCTTACATACTTTACAAAATTGTAAAATACATACACAGGCAGACAGATGAAAATGATTTTACAAAGCTATCATTCTAAGTAGAAATGAATCGGAGCAGAGGCAAAGAAATTATTTTAAAATTATTTGCTTTTCTTAACACGTTTTTTTTTCTGTTCTTTTCTTTAAGCTGCTTATTACGGAAAATCACCCGGGTCACACTTTAAACCTTAATTTACTCCCTTAAATATATACAGACGATTATTTCCTCTCCTTGAATTCATGCTGAGCTCATTTTTTTATGGAGTATCAAATGGAAGGGAATAATATGTACATGCATACTATTACCACCACAAACACAGTTTACAACGTAAGGACAAAATGATTATTATAAATTATTTCAGAACAGCAACTCTGAAACCATTTCGAAGCAGATTCTTCCCCGAATGAAACAAATGAATACACGACACTTCCACTTGAAGTTACAACCTTTGAAACAATATGCTAGGAATTACAACTAAATATTTTTTTATCTCGGCACACCAGAAAGACGTTCGATCCCAGAACACCAAACCAAAGGGCATACACATCCATGACCTTCCCACTCTACTACTCAACATACACACTCATGCCATAAATATTGAAACACTCAAAAAGGAAGTTGAGAAGGATAAGAAAAAGGATTTGAAAAGTGAATGGAAATTATAGAATTTCATAACTTTTTTCTTGACTTCCCTGGGGAAAATGATTCGAAACTTCGGAAGATGTAAAAAATTGATTCGAGTTCCGTACTAAGATTTTCGGGGTCAATGGCAAAAAATAACAAAAAGAACTGCGCATCATTCTTTTCCCTTTTTTTTCTTCTATCTTGTCCCGAAGGGAATCAAGATGCGTGATGGGAGCCTATTTTCCCTTCTGAAAATGAGATGGTCAGTCTCCTTTTCCAGAAGTTGGAAACTGGCGACACATCAGTAGCACCAACTTGTGGTGTGGCATTATCGCGTAACAGAATGACTGGGCGGCGTTCGTTACCTGTCCATGGTTCGATTGCGGCGCTCAGTTTGATCAACTGAGTGAGGTTCATCAACTGTGCAGTGATTGTTCCGCCCGGTATCAACAGTTCGAAGTACAACACTCTATGCATATCCCACCACACACACAACAGCACCTTTTTCCTGTGGATATTCTATTTTGCAGTGGATATTGTTGGCTGGCCTGGGTTGACCTAGGATCGCTTAAGTACGGGGTTGTAGCAACAGTCCCGTTTTTGATCCCCGGTTACAACCTTTAAAAAAAATTCTTCGTTTGAAACTTTTTCAGCAACTACATGCAGATGCCCAACCGTTGACCAATATTACTCTCAGTTAAAGTGTGCGAAACCCACTTACCAATATTCTGGGTCTTCCCTAAGGCCTGTAGACCCCGTACCACCGTCGGTTGAGCCACTTTCAAACGTTTCGCTAGTTTAGTGGTCGATTGTGTAGGATCGTCTTGCAACAGCGATTCCAGCTCCTGGTCTGCGAGTTCGTGCCGTCTACCTGCACGTGAGTTATTGATATATTTATTAAACTTGGCAGATCATTCTTGACACGTCCGCTCACCTATAACCGATTCACGATGCGCCTGACATATTGAACCGCACGTTTCACCCGCACTTCCCCCCCCCCCAAATATATGAATAACCAACAGTGCCGCAAATAAACATTATCGACACCATGCTTGGCTTCATGTACCAATGGACAGCACTGGTCGCCTGCCGGATAGAACTTTACAGCGCCCACTCGAGAGGGGATCGCGGAGACTTTTGCGTATCCCTAATACATTCCAGAAGCAGACGCAATCCGTTAGGTACCATACAACGGAAATTATGTGATCTAGAAAAGTTTAATTTGCAATCAAGTTGCCAAGTGGTGCCCCATGCAGGGTTCTAACCTTTCGTCAGAGATAGGTTCGGATTCTGATCCCTAATTTTTCTTTGACCGTGTGTTTGCCTTACCGTATCGGATTTATACATTTCCTGAAAGCATTAGCCCCAAAATAGAGCAGGCCCAGAGATTTCCTCGCAGTGGTCGTTAAACCTCTAATTAAGCAATAGGGTTTCTTTCTATTCACTTGCAATTTTTAGTAAGAACACTGGAAAACAGAAAATAAAAGTTAAATCTTTGCAGGCAGCTAGTGGACAAATTTGTTTAAGGGGAAATTGTTTGATACCAACTTTTAGACACGCAGGACAGCTAAACGTAGTCATAGAATATTTACTGGGATTAAATACATCAAAGTTGATCTGTTTTGCATAGTAGGAGATGTGATGCTCCTTCAGGTTAAAATCTGAAAGTTGTATGTAACGCAGAAAAAAAACCTGCGTTTGTTTGTAAGTAAAATTTTATTTTCTTATTTAATACTGAAAGCAATATGCAGAAATATCACAGTAACAAATTACAAGTGATTTTCCAATGCAATTGAAGTCTCTAAGAGCAATATGTGCATTATTCCTACTCAGGATAGGAAGGGGATCACATGGATAAGTTAAATGACTCTTTTGATTGGAACACAATTGATGTTAAATATCGGAATTGCAATGGACTTTGCATATTTCTAGAACACCTGCGACGTTTGGACAACTGATATATTTACTGGATTTGAAAGAAAATGAAAAGACACAGAAGAAGACCTTGTGGATGATCGATGGATGAAATATAAGATAAAAGTTGCTCAAGGCAAACAATTGTGTACACATTTTGAGAAGAGCTTTATCCGAAAATTCTTAGTTCCGTTTTTGTGAACGTTAAAATAAAAGAACTGCGCCTTATGAACGCAATAACTACATATTATTTCAAGTTAGCAAAAGTAAATAAATCCACGAAAACGAACCTTTTACGCGTTGTTTATTTATTTCTAGATTTACCCCACGAAAATAATTTGCAATAAGGTGTGAGTAAGCTCTTACTGTTATGATACGTACTTTTATAATATGTATGAGGACTAGTAGCAATGGAACCACCAATATCTGTCGTATTTTCGAAATTGTTTAGTATAAACGTTTGCAACAGAGTGCTATATTATTTAATTATCTTGTGATTTAAAATTAATTTATTTTCAAACAACTGACGTTTCGTGGAAATACTGCTTTAATATGTTATCACATTGTTGAAAATAATTAAAAACCAATCGTATCGTATTTAAGTGAAACGTGGAAAACGCAAGTCAAGTGAGACCTGCACAGAATCATGGATGTCCTTATTCAAATTAGCGGCTGTGAGAATGGAATGCATAAATCGCTGATCAAAATGGAAACGAAGGTTTCCCAGGAGCTGGGTTTATCGTGACATTTCTTTCCTTGAAATCTTCAAAGTGAACGATGTCTCAACAGCTGGATATACTGGAATCAACCACGTGGAGAGCTTATGTGAGGATGGAATTAGATAAGACGCAAGGGTGATAGCAGGACGCATTGGAGTGTCACGAAGGGTCATTTCCACTCTGTGGACACAATTCGAGGATACGATAAATTTTCGAAGGGCCAAGATTAAGGCTGTCCCCGAGCAACTACAGCAACGGACGACGTTGTTACTGTTTAACAGTTTTCCGGAACAGGCGGAAAAATGCTATTCAGTTGAAGAGAGACCATGCCGTGTCAACACGACCAGGTTGGCAACTCCAACAGTCCGCAATTGCTTTCAACAAGGCTGCCTATAGACACGTAGATTAATGGTATGTGGCTCTTCAAACGGGTACGACCCGTAGAAACTGAGGAGAAATTCATCGTGTTTGGGGCCATAACGAGAGGAGTTAAGTTCCCTTCTCTGACAAGTCGAGATTCAGTTTGGACTCTGAAAATACAAGATTTTGGGTGTTGAGATAACACTACACAGGAAATAATCCAGATTTTGTACAAAGAACATCCAATTATGATGAAAACGACTTCATGGTCTGAACAGGCATAAATGTTTTGGTTTTGAATGACAAAATAAGCCAGAATAGTGGCGTATATAGATTGAGAAAGTGATTGAGAGTTTAAGGGGGTAGGTAGAATACGCATCGGTGGACGTACGAACCTGTAGGTTTCTCGAAACCGCGGCCTGAAGGGAAATATTTATAAAGACGAGATTCTGAAACATATTGTTATTCCGTATGTTGCAGCAGCCGGTCATCCGTTCTTTCTCATAGAAAATATTGTTTGACTTAATTGAGCTCGGCTAATAGACCACACGCTTCAAGAGAAGGGAACCGAATGCATGGAGTGGTCAGCGTTCTACGCTGACAGAAATCCAATTGAGGATGCCGGTGACAACACATTGAAGAAGTCACAGGAGACGCATATGCCGTATTAAATCCGTTTATTTTTGTGGCACAGAAAATACAAAGACTCGCCTAGTTTTCGCACTCCACTGGGAGTGTTCAAAGATCATTTTTTTAAAATAAACAGGGTGACATCACCAGCATATTGCACGCATTCTTATCACACAATTATACGGTTGGTCGCGATGTGTTTCCATCTTTTAATAACGCATACCAATCTTTTGGTAGTTCAGTAGAAACTATATCATTGCACGCTAGATTTCTCTTTGAGATTCGTGTATTGGGCAATTTTTCTAATACACTGGCGGAAAGTGAAAAAAGAACACCAAGAAGGAATTGGCGGACGATCATGAAATTTAGATATGTTAATGCGGTCGAGGTTACGTAAGTGTGATGTAAATTTTGGGACCAACGCCACAGCACGGCATAATATGCAAATTACCGTCGGGGGTTTTTAGGGAGTACGGCGAAGTAAATGTAATCAGTCGCTGGCGAACGGACACGTGCGAAGACCCTGAAGAAGCTGCAATGCCTGGACATGGAAGAACTGTACGATTTCAGCAGTTATCGGACTTTGAGCGAGGTCGTCTAGTCGGACTCCGCGAGGCCGGGTGGTCGTATCGTCGTATTGCGGATTGAATTGGACGGGAAGTATCGGTGGTGGTACGATGGTGGCGTAGAAGGTCCAAGGAACATTCCCACACGAGAAGACGTGGAACCGGGAGTCACAGACGGACTGATCAGCGGATTGATCGACGCATAAGCGGAGCGGCGTTGTCAAGCAGAACATCCACTGCGACGCACATCTGAGCTGTCCTTGCAGCTGAGGTGACTGTGAGAACAATACGCAACCGTCTACTGAATGCAGGACTACGTGCACGTGTGTCTCTGGCATGTGTACCTCGGACTCCAGCCCACCGTCAGGAACGGCTGCAGTGGTGTCGCCGACGTCTGCACTAGAGAACGCAATGGTGATCTGTCGTGTTCAGTGATGAAAGCAGATTCTGCTTGGGAGCTTCCGATGGCCGTATGCGTGATCGCAGACGCACAGGGGAGCGTTTCCACCCTTCTTGCATCCGCCAGCAACACACAGAGCATACCCTGGTCTCCTGGTATGGGGAGCGATCAGCTATCGCTCCCGTACTCAACTAGTGTTTGTACCGGGTACGTTAAACAGCACCTCCTACATCAATAACATAATTCAGCCCGTTGTTGTGCCATTTGTAAGGTCGGTCCATCGTGGTGTTTTCCAGCAAGATAACGCACGCCCACACACATGCACGTGTAACGCAACATGCACTTAAGTGTGTGAGACAACTTTCATGGCCTGCACGTTCACCGGATTTGTCCCCCATTGAGCACGTGCGGAATTTTATGGGACAACGACTTATCCGGTCTCCACGGCCTTCCCCGAGTTACGCGTCCAGGTTGAGGATGTTTGGAACTCAATAATCCAAACTATCATCCAAAATCTGTACGACAGACTCCATGCCAGAATTGCACAGTGTGACGCAGTTCATGGCGGTTCAACCTCGTACTAACCATGTTACATGGAAATGTTATTTTTCAGTTTACCAGCAAATACAGCTGAATTTTGCCATAATGTTTTAATCACGTTATCCTCTGTATTCCGCTATTATGCTGTATAAATTTCGTTGGTATCAGACGTCTCCTTCTTGGTGTTTCTTTTTCACTTTCCGCCAGTGTATTATTCCATAGTGGAGCGGCCGATGTATGCGTGACTTCTCAAGCGATTATTGTATTCTGCATGTCTAGGCTGTGATTTCACACGTGCTCTTTTAATATAGGGTCCAAGGACCACTTTGTCATTACGATATATATAAGTAGGTTTTCGGTGTTGTCAATGTAAACCAATGGTATAGCGTACAAACCTTCCTTTTCTTTCTCACACTGTATCTCCTTGCAACTTCATATTATATGTGATAACGAAAACAGGGACTGCATTGCTATCAATATGTTGTATTTACGTAATAATTGAATGATACAAATGCGTCTAATATGGTCGTGATGTCACCCACGTTATTTTCAAAATCATCTTTGTTCCTTACGTGTTCCAATTCCTTGCATATTATGTTTACCATTGCTTTTAAATAGCCTCCCAGTGGAGTGCGAAAACTTAGCGAATCTTTTTACTTTCTACGCCTCGAAAATAAATTGATTTAACACGCTGTATGCTTCTCTTGAGTGTTCACAGTGTGATGTATTTATAATTACGTTACTTAGCAGATGTATTGTACTTCGGCCGGCACCCCTATTAATTTGCATGTCCATGAGAATGCCCTTATTGAGAAGCAGTAGAGGTAGGACACACCTCTTTGATAAACTCATCAATTACATGCCACCAAGGTGTGCAGCAGTCTTATCCGGTCGAGGGAATCCCAAAATGTTATTTTTTGTTGTTGCATAGATATGCATATTGTTTTAAGGCACAAAGCATCATGTGCATTAAATGATAGTGTTGCTAAAATTCGTTAATGTGCCTTATCTTTCCTCTGCTACTTAATGTTCTACTATAAGTTACGTAAAAATAATATTTTACGTTCAACAAAATCAGTCGCACATGATTTCTTTTTACCATTTCGCTTGCTCTTCTAAGTCTTCTAAACCCAATAAATATCAATCGGAAAACGTTCCGCGTAAGTGAAATATAATGACACGATTATTATTTCTTTTAATATAACTTTTGATCCAGTTACATAATTCAAGGAATAGCCAAAGAGAAAGAAAATCTAAATTTTGGGCCGCTGAATCCGAGCAGAAGATCTGCAACTAGAAGAGAGTAAACCACCGAAATGAAACATGCCCTTTTTTAATCTGTTGACGTTTGATTTATGGCCAAACGCATACGCACGTAATGACAGCAGGAAGTACGTTTTCCGCTGGGTTAATTGGACTCTGTGATTGTGTTCTTTTTCTTCCCGGTACGCTCCAGCTAACTGTAAGGAAAGGATCTGCAGGAGTCGGTAATTTGCATTTCCCTTCATTTCATCAGGAATAGTAACAAAATAACATATTTTAACTTCACTTGATTGAAAATAACTAAACGTTTTGCTCACTAAATTGTAAAACTTTTCGAGAGCGGAAGCCGAAATTTCCCTATTGTATTCGAAATAAAACATTTAAGCATTACTGCCAGCGCTGCTGATTTAAACTTAAAATTCAAGTTTGCTAAACTTAAAAACTTTTATAAAAATTTGAGATCTACATATTCCAATTTTGGAATAAAAAACCGGAAAAAAAGAATTAGACTAGAGATTGAGGTGTCCCCATGATTACGTTCACTTATCTTCTTAAAAGGCCTGCCCAGTTGGATGACATATAGACTCATGCTCTGCGTTTTTACTTCTTTCTTACGGTGATATTCATATATAAATATATATCATTTTTTAAATACGTAGAAAATTACTGAAGTTGGAAGAAGTACTTACCCTTACTATTACAATCAAGCGTGTCATCCTTGTAAAGACTCAAATACATTATAATTTCTGCATTTACTCTTTGCGGTTGTAGCAACGCGACAGGGAATTATATAGTGTGTCATTTTTAAAACAAAGCGAAATGTTTTCCAGAAAATATCTTTTGAACGTTTAGGCTTACGAGTCAAGTCAGAGAGAGCAGTAAAAATCGTGGTGAGATTAAATTAAAAAAAAAAAACGCAATGGAAAAATTCAAAAGACTTAGTTCAAAACTGTCTTTATTTGACATATTGGTAGAAAATATCCATGAAAAAACATTACAAATATACGCGATTCTTAATAACACAGCAAGAATATTAACATGTTTGATATTGCTGTATGAAGTCAAAAAGCTGTCCCAGAAGGAACTTGCCTACATTTTCTTTGCTTTCGACTGAGAAAAGATAAGACACAAATTTTGAAGAACAATATTTCTGATCAACACGTGCTTTTCCACAAACGGAGTAATGAAACTGACAAAATAGTTCGTACAAGTTTTACTGTCAGTGAAAATATTGCAAAGCATTCAAAGCATTATTCCGAAGAATGCTTTGTTAAAGAATGTACCAGTGATGTCATCGAATAATTGTATCCTAATAAAATCTAAGACGTTGAACAAATAAGTCTTTCTCGCTGGACAGTGATGACACGTGTCAAACGGACGATTACATAATATTAAGTCTTATCAAACCGGCGTCATAGTTTCCTCTAGACAAAAGAAAAAACGCAGTCGATGCCTCTCAGTTGGCTATATTTCTCCATAGATTCGATGCAAAATAAGAGAAGACATTTTACAAGAAGTAACAAATTCTGCTAATGAATTCGACTTTAGTAGGGAAATATTATTTCATATAACTTCGATAATTTGTTCTTAACAGGAAGGATTTTTTTAACAATGAAACTAATTTTATATAACTTCGTTAATTTATTTTATATAACTTCGTTAATTTATTTTATATAACTTCGTTAATTTATTTTATATAACTTCGTTAATTTGAAATATCATTGTTGTTTTACTTGAAAGACTTTATTGTGCTCTGGTTAGTAGGCCTTGAGCGAACTGTTTTTATATCAATTATTTATACTGTCCAGTCTTGTAGTTAAACTTGATCATAACTGTGGATTGCCAGTTTACTGATACTACATTTTCTGATTTCAAATTATTTATTAACGAAATTACTTTGCAAAACGTTGTAAATAAAAAAGATCTTGCACGACAAGGGGCCCGTATTGGTTCTCCCGAAACCATTTTCATAAATGTTTGGGACAATCACGGCAAAAAACATTATACAAACCTTGCTTACCTTTATTGATTCCTATCAACTTCTTCTGTAATAAGAATTCCAGAGTTCCCTTTACTTTGTTTTTCGGTTTTTGAACTGACACATACGAAATACTGATGCTGACCATGATAACATATACGAAATACTGTATTAAAAAATGACATATACGAAATACTATATTAAAAAATGACATATACGAAATACTATATTAAAAAATGACATATACGAAATACTGATACCACCATGTAATACTGATCCTGACCTTGGCTACGTATAACGGACGCTCGCTACCTTCTGATTTAAGGCTCCTTGAATTGGAAGAAGAACTACAAAGCATCAAGTGGGACATAGTCCGGCTAAGTGAGGTAAGGAGAAAAGGAGAAGATCTCATTTAACTGGAAAGTGGACATCTCTTCTATTATCGTGGGACAGATACTGGCAGAACTAGTGGTGTTGGATTTATAATAAACAAGAAACTGAAGGATAAAGTTGTAGAAGTTCCTCTGACATAGCTGCGCGACTTGTTATCCAACTCACGAGAAGATATCAGGCTCAGATTATTGAAGCGTATGCACCCACTACAAGCCATCCTGAAGAAGAGATTGAATAATTTTATGAAGAAATTCGTCATCTAAATAACACAGGCAAGCAGCACTTGAAGATCATTATGGTAGATTTCAATGCGAAAATAGGGCAACGGCAACAGAATGAAACTTCAGTAGGTAAATTCGGTCACCGTAACAGAAACCAGCGTGGAAATACTCTCGTAGAATTTGTAGAGGCAGAAGCGTGTTTCATCATGAATTCCTTATTCAAGAAAAAGCCGGAAAGGAAATGGACATGGAGTAATCCCAATGGATTGAAAAGTGAAATTGATTTTATTATGTGTAACAAGAAATTTGTCATGGAAAACTGCAGTGTTCTAAACAAATTCAACACAGGTAGTGACCATAGAATGGTAAGATGTAATGTGGCCCTCAATGCTAAACTTGAGCGTGGCAAGCTCATAAAACAAAAAAAGTGAATTGACACGACCAACCTTAATAAAAATCATAATAACTTCAAATTGGAGCTGAGGAACAAATTCTCTGCTCTAGAAGGTATAACGTCGGAAGAAGTGGACACTCTGAAGTTAACAGAAAACTTACCAAGGCTCTTATAGGAACAGCAACAAAAATAGCTCGAACTAAGAACAAGTTGCATAAGAACAAATTATCAGGAAAAAACAAAATTCTGATGCAAAAAAGAAGAAAGTTGAAAACAACTAAAGGAGATGTGACTTCCAAAGTAGAATATATAGAGCTATGCAAGACGGTACGAAAGTATCGCTGAAGATGTAAGGAAATTCAACTGTGAACTAGTGAGGAAAGCAGTTGAAAACAACCAAAGCCTGGAGAGGGCAATGGGACATCTGAGTAAGGGAAGAAAACAGATTATGACTCTCAGAAAAGAAGATCGTTCTGTATCAAGAAAAAGAAATGGAGGTGAACTTTTGACAAGAGAGAAAGATTTCTACACAAAACTATGTAAACGGAATGAAACATGTACACCAGATATTACAAAAGGTACCAGAGTTCTTCCAGGGCTCCCAGCAGAAGTTGCACATGCAATCAAAACATGAAACGGGGAAAAGCTCTAGACGGAAGAATTACCGTATACATCTAACAAGAAACAAGTGGAGAAATTGAAACAGTACTCGGCAAAGTTTTCATTCGATGCATTAACGAAGGGAAGATTCCTGAGGATTTTAACAATGCTGCAATGATCATGCTGCATAAAAAATGTGACATTGAGGATCTCAGGAACTACAGACCTATCAACCTAATATCAGTGGTTTATAAATTATCCACTAAAGTTCTTTCACACCGCTTGAAGGTGACAATGGACATGGCTCCACCAAAAGAACAAGCTGGATTCAGGAGTGGCTACAGCACTATAGATCATATCCACGTACTGAGAGAACTAATTGAAAGAGCGAGGGAATATGTACTTCTATTATGCATGGCTTTTATCAATTATGAAAAGGCCTTTGTTTCGGTGATGCCATCAACAGTTACAATGGCTTTGAAATATTGCGGTATTGAAGATGCATACATTAATATTATTAATAACATCTATGAAAATGCAAGTGCAAAGATTAGGCTGTTTGAAAATACAACACACATAAAAATTGGAAAAGGAGTGAGACAAGATGACACTGTATCTCCCAAGCTCTTTAATGCCACATTAGAAAATATCTTTCAATCACTGAACTGAGAAAACAAAGGGATAAAGATTAATCGTGATTATCTAACTCCCCTTCGTTCTTCTGATGACGTAGTCATTTTTGCAACGACCCCATCACAGGTGCAGAGTATGATCCAGGAAATTGCTGACAAGAGTAAAGAAGTGGGATTAAAAATGAACTTTCAGAAGACAAAAGTGATGTACAATACTTTTACAAGAAATGAAGATTTATCGATTGATGAAGAAAAGCTGGAGATAACCAATATCTACCTTTATCGTGGACAGCAGATATCAAGTGAGGGTCACATTGATGAAGAAATTAATCGGCGTATAAAACTTGCCTGAAGAGCTTTTGGAAGAAACAGTATAATTTTCAAGAGCAATATGACATACAAAGATTGCAGACATCTCAAAGAAGCATGGAGGAACGCATGCTTGGTGTGACCAGGAGAGATAAGGAAAGGAACTCGTGGATCAGAAAAATGACAAGAGTGGAAGACATCATGACCAGAGCCGCCCCGGTGTCGCAGTGGTCTAAGCGATGGCTTCTGATCGTTCGTCCGAACGGGGTCCGGGTTCGAATCCCGGTGAGGCATGGATATTGTGTTTGTCTTTCGGCACTGGCTCTCTGCCTTCCCTGGAACCAGTGACCCTAAATTAGGGACGGGCGACTGCTTATAGCCCATTGAGTTGCTCACGGTGGTCGTTAAACCTCCAATCAAAAAAAAAAAAATCATGATCAGGGTCATCATCATCATCATCATTGTCAACGGTTATCAATCCACTGCTGGACGAAGATGTCATAAAGTTTCCTCCACAACGCTCTGTTTTGTGCCCGTCTCCTCCATGTCACTCCCGCATACTTTCAAATTTCATCCACCCTTCTCCCATGTCGTCTTCTTCTGAGTCTTTTCCTGTCCCTTGGAATCCAATCTAAAATTTCGGCTGTCCATCGATGGTCTGTTCTTCTGGCAGTATGTCCAGCCCATTGCCATTTCAGGGATTTAACTCTGATCATGATGTCTTCCACTCTTGTCATTTTTCGGATCCACGAGTTCCTCTTCTTATCTCGCCTGGTTACACCAAGCATGCACCTCTCCATGCTGCTTTGAGTTGTCCGCAGCCTTTGTATGTCTCTTTTAGTTAAGGTCCACGTCTATGCACCGTACGTAAGCACTGGCAGGATGCATTGATCAAACACTTTTCTTTTACGACATAATGGCATATTGCTCTTGAAAATTATGCTGTTTCTTCCAAAAGCTCTCCAGGCAAGTTTTGTACGCCGATTAATTTCTTCATCAATGTGACCCTCACTTGATATCTGCTGTCCAAGATAAACGTATGTGTCCGTTATCTCCAGTTTTTCTCCATCAATCAATACATCTTCATTTCTTGTAAACGCATTGAACATAACTTTTGTCTTCTGAAAGTTTATTTTTAATCCCACTTCTTTACTCTTGTCAGCAAGTTCCTGGATCATACTCTGCAGTTCTGATGGGGTAGTTGCAAAAATTACTACGTCATCAGAAAAACGAAGGTGGGTCAGATAATCTCCATTAAGCTTTATCCCTTTGTTTCCCCAGAGCAGTGATTGAAAGACAATTTCCAATGGGGCATTAAAGAGCTTCGGAGATATGGTGTCACCTTGTCTCACTCCCTTTCCAATTTTAATGTGTGTTGTATTTTCAAACAGCCGAATCTTTGCCCTTTCATTTTCATATACGTTATTAATAATATTAATGTATGCATCTTCAATACCGCAGGATTTCAGTTCCAAAGTAACTGCCGATGGTTTCACCGAATCAAAGGTTTTTTCATAACCGATAAAAGCCATGCACAATGGAAGTTCATATACACTCTCTCTTTAAATTAATTCTCTCAGTACGTGGATATGATTTATTGTGCTGTAGCCACTCCTGAATCCGGCTTGTTCTCTCGTTTGAGCCATGTCCAGTGTTACCTTCAAGCGGTGTGAAAGAACCAGTGAATATTTTATAAACCACTGATAGGAGGCTGATAGGTCTGTAGTTCCTGAGATCCTCAATGTCACCTTTTTTATGTAGCAGGATCATTGTAGCGTTGTTCCAATCCTCAGGAATCTTCCCGCATACTTTCGAATTTCATCCACCCATCTCCCATGTGGTTTTCTTCTGGGTCTTTTCCTGTCCCTTGGAATTCAGTCTAAAATTTCGGCTGTCGATCGAAGGTCTCTCTTTCTGGCAATATGTCCAGCCAGTTACCATTCAGGGATTTTACTCTGATCATCATATGATGATCAGAGGTTCAAGGGACGGGAAAAGACCCATAAGATTCTAAGGAACAGGATTCCAAGGGACAGGAAAAGACCCAGAAGAAAACCACATGGGAGATGGGTGGATGTAATTCGAAAGTATGCTGGAGTAACATGGAGGAGACTGGCACAAGACAGACTGTTGTGAAAGAGGCTTGGAGAGACCTTCGTCCAGCAGTGGATTGATAATTGTTGACATGGATGATAATGATATATGCAATCCATTTAAACAAAGACGTCCTGGACTATTTCAACTTTATTTTTTTTAATACAGATCACATACCCTTGGCTTCATCTTCCGAGTCAATGCCTGCAAATTTATGTGCAATAACCCTGTTCCTTGTTAAATTTTAATTACACGCCAGCGAATTAGAGAATAGCTGACAAATGTATAGACAGCCATGGAAAATATGTTTGAAGTAATGAGAAATATTAAACAGTTTGACATAATGTCCTGCAGAAAAAAAAACGAATTTCACGTTAGTTACGGACAAGTTTCTTTTACATTACCTGCTTTTAAAGCAAAAAAGAATACTACATGTTAAATAATTTTTTAATGGTGCATTTGGCTTCTAAAGACCTAATCAAAGGCGAAATTTTGCAATTTCTTCAAAATCAAGTCTGGAAATTTCTTTTCAGTTTTATTATAAATATTTTTCTTTTCGGAATATTTACTGTATGCTTACAATTTTCCATTATCAAAACATGAGTGAGAGCCATACATAAGCAAAATTTTCAAAGAACATTTTTTCAGCCTGTCATTTTTTCCCAATACTAAATGTGTAACAACTTCAACCTGGAATTCCCTAAGTGCAAAAAGATACAAAAAGGAGTGATTACGAGAGAAACAAAATTTGTATCTGCCAGAGAACAAAAAATGTTTCCAATCACCTGAACAAATAGAGAAATTAGCTATTACGTATCGCTCATCAAAGCGGCAGCATAGACGAAAATGTGGCCCGTTTAAATATTATCATCATAATGCAACCAGTCGTTTCGCAGCAAAAGTTTTGGTGCGAAAAATGTGGAAATTTTTTTCACCTGGACATCCGTGAATTTGCAAACGAGAAAAAAACATCAAGGAAGAAGTGATTTCAATAAAGGAGTTAACTACTGATGCTGTGCTTGTGTCACTTCTGAAAAATGAATCTAATAGCAATGTGCTTGATTAATAAAAATAATATGATTCCAATCACGTGGCAGGAGAAAAGGAAGAAGAATTTCATCTCAAGTTATCTTACGTGTGGAATTAGAGTTTTCCCGATCTGAAGATCGTGATTCTGTTTCAAACTTTTCTGCCAATTCCCCGGTGAAAAAAAAGAGTAACACGATCACACGGGGCTTCCTGATATATCTTTCATCTTTTGTATTAACTGCAATTGTTCAAATCGGAAAAATATGGAATGAATGAACAAATAATTACTCTCCCTCCGATAACAATATACAAAGAAGATGTTATCGCGTCTAGTCATGTGATATTCCCTGAAACTAGTATTGCCTGTAAATAGAACATGTGTAATCGCATTGGAAACCTGTAACGAAGGAGCGATCTGGGTAAAAGCTGCAACTTTTTTCTGAATCTAACCAAATATCATGTGTGTGGAAATCTGTCTTCTCAATCAGCATAATTACTGAATATTACTAATTTCCATGAGCCGTGCTCGGCCCACAACTTGTTGGCTGTGGGTGGTTTTCCCTCTTGGGAACACCACCAGTGATCATGAACACTTCATAATTTTTGGTATGCTAGAAATGTTCTGTCGAAGTTGTGTAGCCATTTCAATTTGGTCTTTGTGGAACTCGCTGAAGTTCACTTCTTTTCTCATCTGAAGAACAAGAAAATAACACCGATAATGCAGCTCAGTGTTACGTGTTTTTTGTATCATTTCATGACCTTCACACACACACCGTCGTTTACCTGCAGTTGCTTCGATTTGCATACGACGTACTGGTCATACCATTTGTCTTTCTGCGTAAATATGAAGCAGTAAAATGTGCAACTAGCAATATAGATGTGATTTCTATGATTTAATTAAAAATTTATCTGGTTAGTTTCCTTAATTAAAATTTTATATTCACTAAGAAAAGTGTTTAAATTTCAGCATCCATGATTTTCTGGGTTTTTGAAACGTACAATTGTATTGTGTTTACATTGCTGCTCTCAACACATTTAAAAATTAGTAGTGATCTTTTATTTCCTTAATGCTCTTCCATGACGGGAATTGCAAGAACTAATTTTAAAATTTATTTTCTGATGAGTGACAAGCCATGTACGCCTTGTTGGGATTAACATGCTCTATAATATATCAATTTCGACAAATATAATTCGAAGCCAAATATATACTGAATGGGTGGGCATAATGTTTTGGGAAAATCGTGTCAGTTGGAAATAAACTTAAATGCATTAAAAGCGAACTGCACGAACTTGTGTATATATTTAAGTACACCATCGATTTGTAGATACAGAAAATTTTAAGAAGACCATTTCTTTGTATTTCAATTTGGCTGAATCTCGATTTTGTTTGTGAATTTTAAAACCATCGTGCGCATACGTCAATTAAATCTATGGCCACACTCCTTCTGCGAAGTACGTCCCAAGTGTGGCAGTGATGCTGGAGACATGAATGTGAATCCAAGGCGAAAGTCTTTCAGTTTTCTTTTTTACTCATGCACTCTGAGTGAAATTTGATATTTCTGTTTCGGGCAATATCTCAATATAGACAAACTGAGAAAGGGAATAAATTAAATTTTCAACTGCATTGAAGCAGTCCGCAGAAAGCATATTCTACTTCTTTGTTTTAATTTTCTTTTCAAAAAAAAATTAGGCTTTCTTTATATGTGTTTGTAACAAGAAATATAGTGTGTAAATTCCGACTACGACAGAAAGACCACTAAGTTATCGAGAAGAAAAAATACATGTAATATCTGCTTTGAACAGCTTTTATGTATTAAGAAAATCGAGATTTTGAAGTAAGAGCAAAGGTCTTCTGTTGGCCTTTGCGACATCAGAAGGGCCTATATTTTCATTCAATCAGGCAATGGTAATTCAAACAGTGATTATTCTCTTTGCTTTTGTTGAGAATTCCCCTGACATGTTACGTTGCAATTTTTTCGTTTTAGTTGATTTATAAATGTGTGAAAGGATATCATTTATGAAAAAGAATTGATTGTGATACTTCATTTATGTAGCCCAGAAAAGTTGTTCGTTAATTGAAACGGATTTCAACCAAAAAAAAAACAAAGCTATTTGCTTCCGTTTGCCTAAAGCAATGATTTTTATCAAGGCAAAAAAATGCATTTTGTTAATTCATTGTATACACAAATTTGTTAAACATTTGATGGGATCTGAAAAATCTACCTCTAAACATGGCTAAAAACGATAACTTGGTTTAACAGCAACGCTCATCGCTGAATTTGTTAAAACAAATGTAAAATTAAAATCTGTTGTTCAGGTTCCATGCGTTGTATCGATAACATCATTATCTCTATACTTTTCACTAGCATAGAAATAACATATATTTCTCTTCTCCTGAGATCAACATCTCGGTGTTTCCTGAAATTATCTTTCCTCGTCAGCAACGAGATATCATTGCAAGGCTGAATTGGAAAGGGCGAGACAATTTTAATATATATATAATCTTTTAGATGCTACTTGCCATTCAATCTATGATAAGAACTACTTTTTGTCTAATATGCCAGCAGTAAGATTCAATTTTAGTATGGATGGTATACGCACTGTTATAAAACTACTTTTCATATCAGTCGAATATGGGAATTGGAAAAAGCACCTTACAGTCATTACACAGTATTAACTCCATGATTACCTGATTTTTGAAATTTAATTTTCGTCGTAATTTTTTCTGAGCATGATTAGTACCCGAATCAAGATTTACGGAATTCACTATAAAAATCCATTAAAGTTGTACGTAAATTTGAAGAAATCGTTCTTGTTCTGCCAAACTTCTTATTGTTAGTCACAGATCAAACACGCCTTAACCAAGGCAACACCAAGAGATGACCAATATTTTTAGCTTGAGAAATCCTTACTTGACCACTCCTGCGGTCAATATCACAGATACATGCTTGTAAATAATATTTTAACCTTTTCCTGAAAGGATAGATGGACTAGCTTTCTTGATGGAAAAACAAAAGCTTACTTTTTTCCAACTATCTTTAAAATATTTGTTTTTGTTTGAATCACATTGCATGTTGCTTCCAAAATTGCGCTACCGTGCAGTATTTATGTTTTATATTCCCTATTAAGGCTTGTGAATGGAACACTAGTTTGACTTCCAGGTTGCATTTATAACATCTCATTATTAAAAGACATGTTTATACTTGGGTCTACAGTTTTGAAACTTAAAGTTGACCTAAGTAAAATAAGAATCCGAAAACACGTAGATCTTTCAAGAATGAGTATTAACTTAAAATCCGCAGGCACAAGCATTAAGATGCCTCTACAAAAATAATACATACATTCTTTCTGGCTTAATATTACCCCTAATATTTTAGCTTTTTCCATAACTCTTTCATTAATTATGTGATACCGCTGGCGTTCTTACAGGTTTATTTTACGAAAAAGGCGTCGAAAATTTGAACTCGCGAGCTTCATATAGGATGAACAGTCCACCCTACAGAGAAAATATCAAACGATATGGATTTACTGCTGCATGATCTGAAAAAATATATTTTTTACATGTAACAAAAGTACCTTTTTTACATTTACGTGTGTCAAACGTGATCGCCATGTCACTAACGTCTGGGATGATCAAATCATTCAGTCATGTCCCTTCTTCTGGTGACATTCAGTCATGTTATCTTCTTAAAATGGCATCCAGCCGTATCAATTCTTCAAGTGACGTGACAGAATTTGTCACCTCTTTGAAGGACGAATTTTGGAATACATCTTTGGAGATTTTCAATCAGTAGTGTAGAGTATTCCACTAAGAATAGAGGCCGTCGTAAAGGCCAAATGTTTCGGCATATAATAATACATTTTCTGTAAATAAAAATTATTTGTAGATATGCAGGACTCTGCATATCGGTGGTTGTAAGGAAACGTATAATTTGACAGCATATGCTCATGAGAGAGTTACATATATAAAGCATTAGAAATTTTAAAACCGCAATTCATCATAGAAATTTTTTGTAATGAAAACAACTTTTTTTGTTTGCTTTTTAATGGCCAACGTGACCAACTCAGTGGATTATTCTCAGTCGCAAGCACCTAATTTAGACTCACTAGTTCCAGAGAACGGAAGAATCCAGCAGCGTAAGATAAACTCAATACCTATACCTCACCGGGATACGTACTCGGGATAATGTTAGAAAATCTGTTACAAGCTATCGTTTATACCACTGCGCAACCGGTGCTGCCTTAACATTTGAAGTCGTACTGTAAAATTTTCTTACCTACCATCAAGTTTCAGAATGCTCTTCCATAATATTAATGGAATAATATCAAATATCATGAAATGTAAAATGAGTTGCCAGCCAAGTGGTGAAGTGACCCAAGCGCTGGCTTTTGACTATTAACCCGGCATGGGTCCAGGTTCGAATCTCCGTATCGCATGAATGTTCTGTTTATGTTACATCACTGGTTGTTCCCTGTCCCTGGAACCAGTGGCCAATAAGTAAAGATGGGCGACTAATTATTGCATATCGAGTTTTTCATGGTGGTCGTTAACGCCCAAAGTAAAAACGAAATAACAGTGAGTTCCAAGACATGACATTTTTAATCAACTACCTTCCATACGAACTTTACATTATAAGTGAAATTCTTCCTCACGAATTATTATATGTGTAAAACACTTACAAACATTTGTTTGAGTACTTCACTTCGATTGTAAAGATTGCTAACCGAAGTTGGCATTCTCTCTTCAAAGGTCATTTTCGTTGGTTCAGTTGTATTTAAAATGAAATTTCTAAATTATACTTATGGCGCTAACAGAAAATTTAAATAAAGGTGTGATCATGTGATACCACGCTCTACCCATATCAAATTCGTGCGTAACATTTGAAAGAATGGACTATTACTAAAACAATATATTTCAACTTTATCCTAGTAGATATTTGGTGAAAAGGAAGTTTTTAACTTATCCAGGGTACTTTCAAAGCCACTTTTCTTCTGCATTGTACAAGGCTTCGTAAACCTTGTGAGATATCCCATACTTGAGATGACAGGTCCTGGTTTGAAAATAAATGTACTTCTGCTTTTAATAGTGCGTTTTCAGTATATATTCTACAAAGTATTTTACATTAACTTTTCTGTAATAAATTTGTACCGTTTAGGTACAAAACTAATATTTACCTGGAAGCGCTTGGAAAAGCAACTAACTCCTAAGTTTCAGAGAAATAAATTTTTATGTATGATTTTCTGTTCTTCCTAGCTTAATAATTACATTTGTCATATTACATTTCTAGTGTTCAAAGATCTCTGTTAGTTTACTGATAGTCCGGAAGTTTTGTATCCAGGAGCAGAAAACGCTTAAAAGCAGAACATATTTGGATTATTGTGGAGTTCTCTATTTGTGGGCAGAGTTGCAGAGATCTAGGTGATGGCTTCAGAGAATTCCAGCATGTGGGTCCGATTTGAAACAACTACGAAGTACGGGCTGTAGATATTTCTTACGGTCCTGACTTTTACCCCAGCGAGAAACCAGTGTTTCTACAGTTCAGACTAGAGCGTGTTTTTATCTCCGTAGTGTTACTAACGGTTGTCGTAAAATGAGAAATCAGGCATGCCTGGGTTTGCTTCCTTGCATGCATAATCTGGCAGTTTTTCATCTAGGAATACCTTAAGTAACTCGACGTGCAATAACTGATCTCCCGTCCTTAATTTACGGTCAGTGATTCAAGGGAAGGGACAGAGTCGTAGCCTCAAGAAAAACACAAGAGCAATGCCTCAGCGGTTTTCGAATATAGACATATTTCGGACGATACCTGTTCGGTCAGTTCTCACATCACTGCGCCACATAGAGGAAGACTGTTGCTTCACTGATTACTGTAAAAAATGGCCTTCATGGTGTCCTTATTACTGCTGTAAATTTGCTTCTGTGTTCGACAATCGAACAATGCCAATATGCATAAGCAATGAACAAACTTCTGTATTTTTTGGCATTGAAATTCTCCAAATGTATGTCTTTGTTTTTCGAAAAACGATGATTCCCTTATATACTGTGAAATCATATGTAGATCAGCAAACACAATTTTCAAATTTTAAACGTGTAATCTACGTGTTAAAAAAATCAGTTTTATTTATCAAACTAACTTCCTCACTTTCTGTTTCATTTCCAAAGGTTTTGTCTTTGCTTTGCTGTTAGCCTAGCACCTTAGTTATTTACTGACATATCAGAATTTAGGATAAGCTGATATCTGGACATGTGATTACTTTTGCATTGTCAAGTAGGATCGGCGAACACATGAAATCTCATGTCTTTAATTACCTTTTGTACATTTAATAAAAGGCAATAATCTGACAATCGATTTACAACTCCAAGCATAAATATAAATGCGGAGATTGCAGCCACTTTCTTTTAAAAATTAAAACAAAATATTTTCTTTCGAGTTTTGTACAAAATTGGTTTCGAAATGTTGGCTCTTATCTGGAGCATAATACATGCTATTTTCAGGGGTTTGTGTTGGTTATAGTGATATGTCCTGTTGGAACATATCACTGTATCGAAGACAAACGCTTTACTAATTACAGATCATGAGATTTAAAATAATTGGCACGTACTTAACGTGTACAGCGTTTTCTGAAAACAAAATATGTGCTATAACTCGATCAACACCTTGAAAAACAGGGGTTACTCTAAAATGATCGAATATCTTCCATCCGTTCAGCATTGCTTTCCCAGAATTGTTAAAATTTTAAAATATTTCTCCAAGTAAGAAAGCACTTCATCAGTCAGATATATTTATAAATATGTGTACATCAAACATATCTAACAGATCATAATTTTGAGCAATGCAATTTCATCCAACAAAGTTGTGGAACGTTAAACATCATACAATCTTTTCGTTGGACATAAAAAAATAATGTCCGTTTCGTAGTTATAGATCAGCTATATCAGTCTGCGTGATTGCATGAAATAATTTGGTTGTTAACTGAATAACGTCCACAGTTCTGAGTTTCCAGTAAATTAAAAAAAAATTAAAACAAGCAATTTTAAGAAATTTTTTACTCCGTATTAATGCTAAATCATCTAAGTACAAACTGCTTTCTAACGGCATTGCTTAAATAAAGAACTTGCAATAAATGTATTGAAAATAAAACAAAATCGTATATAGTTTACTACCCAGTTTTTTAAATCTAATTTACTTTATATTAAAATTACGAAATCCACCACGATGTCCTTTTGTAATCTAGGTTTTTTAATACAATTCAAGAACACAGTTCAACAGGATATTTAGGATGGACATAGGCTTAAGATAGCTATTTATGAATATATTTATGCTTGTCTTACATTATAAATTTTCTCAGTCTGAAATTGCAACTCTCCCCCAACCCTTTTTTTCCCTGTGTAGAGCCTTTCAAACTTTTCAGTGGTATTTAAAATCGTGAAATTTCCGTAAATGTTCCTTTAAATTTACAAGTTTTTGAAGGCGATGTTTTAAAAATATGAACAGATGAGGTTCCACTACATATTGAAAGTATGCCCCAAATAATGGTTAAAATAAAAAAAAATAGTCTCCTTTTTAAGGAAGAGGAAAATACATTGAACAATTACTGCTCTATAATCCTCAGCAAGAGGATGGATATTTTTTTCAAGGATAATTCAAAAATAAGAAATTTTGCCAAACACGAAATCATCTAGCAAAAATTTATTTAGAACGTGTGCGTTTCATTGCTCGCCAGACGTCAGTAAAATGACTTCCTGAGGAACATCATTCCGGGTGATAAAAATATTTTACTGTGTCACCCCGTAATATGACATCCGATGGATAAATCACGGCCAGCCGACGAGATCAACACCTGCAGTAAGCCCATCTTCAACTGATAAAAAATTATCTGTATTTGTTATGATATGTAAGGTCTTTTGAACTATTATGTTATGCTACAAGGTCCTGCACGGACGTCTGAACTCTACAGTCGTCAATTTTTGCTTTTAAAGGAGAAACGTCAAATAAAACAACCATTTTCGGAACACGGACGTCGGAAGTGTATTTTGTTACATCACGATCCCATGTCGATGTTGTGGAAAAAGAAAATCGGCCTGCATATGGATTTAAGGCACGTGGCTTATTTCGAATAGATCGTCCCCATCGGACCATTATTTCCGTTCGATGCAACATTTCTTGTCCAGCCACAGGTTTGCCGAACTTGAAGATTTCAGTAATTCATCAAAGTCTTAATTACATTGAAACCTGCATAGTAGTTTTACATCGACTTTTTCCAACTTCCGGAAAGATGGCACACGCACTCAGCCCATAAGGACTCAAATTTCGATGATAATTAAATGTGACCAGCTGGTCAATATCTGTGTGCCCTAAATCTCTTGAAAATTGTACATTCACCAAATATTATTAAAAATCGTTCACTTAAAGTAAAATTTATCTGCTTCTTGAATAAGATCAGGATTTCCGCACATAAAGTATAGATCGCACAAATTTGTTTTTGTTTTACATGAAAAAATAAACTGAGGTATTAGATGGTACAAATCTTCTTGTGGCATTTTAGACTCGTTTTGTCTCTGTTTCTAGCACATCTGTTCCAGAAATATGAGCAATCTGTTCAGAATTTTTACTGTACTGAAAAGAAACACCGGATCCATTCAGGATGATCTTTAGGAAAGACTTCCGAAGAATAAATATCAGAACATAATGTGGCAAGCTAACACTTTCAACTTAATTCCGTATTTGAGCCTAATAAAATGCATATTTCAAGGTCAGAAACATCAACATGATTAATTTAAAATAAAAATATGATATATTTTTCTCTTATTTTCTAAACCTAAAACTGCACACAATATAAAACTAATAGTTGGTTGCAGTAATGTATTTGTATCGAATGAATGACAAGTAATATTCCTGCCTTTTGATTCGTATAAGCATTTTTTAAAGAAATTTTAAGCATCGACATTTTATCATATCCACCAGTCTGTGTACTTAAACCGAAATATTTTTCTGGTAAACGTTTGCACAAAATTCTTCTCAAGTCACTTAGGTAACATCATATAAACCACTAAAGAAAAATATTTTTTTCTGGTTATTTCTAAGAATTCCTCTTAATTTAAGACTTCGCTGCTTCTCCCGGTGGATTTTAATGTCAATTGTGTTTGGGGCATAACCCTCAGTTGTCCAAGGTTAAAAGACGGAACAATTCTACTTTTTGCTTACTCCTATAGGAGATGATAGAGCTTTGAGCCTCCGTTGTTGTAGATGGGGCAATGGTACTTTTGCGAAGAATAACTCACTCTCGACTTATTTATGGATGCAGCAACCAGTTGAATTGTACTCTACAGGATTACATTTTCAGAGACAGGACTCAGCAGTAGAGACTTTCACGAATTGGGAACTACATGATTGCGATTACTATAAAACTAAAAAAAATACCCTTTACTTACAATTATACTGGTGTCTAAAACCTAAGGACGAACTACATTTTCTCCGTATAAGAAAACAATATATGGCCGCAGCTAAATGGGAAAATGACTATATTGGCAGCATACTAAGACATGTAAAAACGCAAAAAGTTATTTATAAATGACGTACATATTATATTGTAATCGGGTTTTATGCAGAAGTTAAGAATTTCCGAAAGACATTTGGACAACAGATACACAGTGCTTACTGATAACCAGGAGGAAAGAAGTTTCAGTCTGGAATATATCTACCCGAAATACGAAACAGCTCTTACAACGTCGTGGCATGCTGAGCACCAAATCATCCAGGTGTTCTGCAGGAAAACTGGTCCACGTCTACTTACCTACAAATGCTGCGAAAATAGTTCGTACACAACCATTCCTAGTTTAACCGGCACTGATCGGATTTGCTGTTCCAAAGCAAATGATATATATCCGATTGGATTGATATCTGGAGAAATTAAATGCCAGGGTATTATTACCTTCCTCATGTTTTGCGAACCATTCTTGAAAAATCCGCACAGTGTGTCATGGCACATTAACTTTGTGAAAAGACACAACCAGCAGGTTATGCCGTTGCCATGTAAAGATACACTTAGGCTGCAATGATGTTTAGGCAGGTGACATGCGTTATAAATTCCTACATATGAATGACTGGTCCCAGGATTTTAATCAGAATATTACCCAAAAAATTACATTTCCTCCACTACTATGTTTTCGTTCTGCAGTGTATCCTGGTGGAAATACTTTTGCCAGGTAAAAAA
Organism: Macrothele yani; assembly: GCA_039090855.1. NCBI lineage: Eukaryota > Metazoa > Arthropoda > Arachnida > Araneae > Macrothelidae > Macrothele > Macrothele yani. The sequence continues at coordinate 188,216,719 of CM077034.1, read as the reverse complement.
AGTCCACGAGGCAGGACAACGACATTGGAAACAGGAAAAGAGATTCACGGGGACAGGCGACTTTCTTCCAATCATTTAAAGTAGAGCTTTAATGCGAGCGTGCACATTGTGAGTGCTTTAGAAAGAATCTGTGGCTAGTTTAAAGGACCTGCGTGTACGCAAACCCATTTTCAGCAGGCTTCCATGTACTGGGTGTTGTAACACATTACTCTATTCACGACCATTCAAATTACTGGTTAGTTGTGTCATAGTATTCTTTGTGTTGTCTCCTACGGTGAATGATAGCTTTCGCTGACCTCTAGCGTGGATAAGGCGTGGAGAGCCACATCTTGCAGACGGTTCGTGTTTTTTCCTCCTCGGGTGAGAATTTGAATGTACTAACCAATACTGACCATGAGCTCCTCACAAGATTTAAGTTCTTGGTTATGCTTTGCCCCAATCGTCTTTCTATTACAATATGGCCTTTGTAAAACTTGCTTTATTCTTCTACCTTCCCAATCTAAAGAACGAGGTTTTCACTAATTAATAGAGCTTACTATCAGGTGTTATTTATATCGTTTCATGACCTTTGCACGCTGTCGTTTACTTCAAGTTCCTACGATTTGCTTAAAGGCGCCATGGTCATATTGTTTTGGATCCTCAGTTTAACCTGATTGCAACATCTGACGTCATACATTTATGTACTTCTCACTTACAAAATCAATATAAAAGTAAATCTTACATAGTTCACCAAAAATCTCAAATAATATCGTCACTTCAGCACGTGAAGTAGGCGTCTATTCTAAAACATACGCCAAAATCTCTAACCAGCTGAAAAAAATAGGAAACATTTTCAGGATTAAATATTCAGTTTAGCCTTAACCATCGGTAATTTCATGAATATTTAATCCTCTATAAGATTCGAAATCTATCCTGACATTGGAATATTCTGAATGATTAAAATAATACTTTATTATAAGACTTGCCGGCGATGCGCCATCCAGATATTTTCATCTTTATCTGTTACGAAGCGAAACGGCAAGTCAAGTCATATTTAGTGAAACATTTTTAGCAGAACAACGTCTGCAAGCTCTTCTTAAAAATAGGTACGTTCTCCTCAACCACAGCTTTAACGGAAAACATTCTTTTGATATTGAATAAACGTTTTCTCAACAGAAAACCAGAACTACACTGTAAGCAATAAGTCCCATATGAATCTAGTGGTAGGCGAAACAACCAAAACGAAAGTACCACTTAACAAAGAACTGTTTAACCCTATTACATGGGATTATTTCTATTGTTCTTGGACCTCTGTAGTGCGTTTGCACCTTTGTAGAAATAGAATGAGCTCTTAGAAAGTTCAAATTCATCGATTTCCAGAAATTTTAATATCTTTTTCGGATAAAATACTGCAACATGCAGTTGCTGTAGTTGTAATATTATTTTGATTTCTTAGAAAAAATGCTTTTTTCCAAAAGGACCTCAAACATTACGAACGAATTATGTAATTTGTTAAATAATATTAACTATCGTTTTTATTCATTAAATTCATTGCATCGAAAAAAAGGATTATTATTTTCTGAAGATAAAAATGTAAAATATTAAAGTAGTGATGCAGTTTGGGGTTCATGAGTGTTGGACACTGATACTTTATAAAGAAAGGAGAAGCTATGTTTGAGAGAAAATACGAGTTACTGCGATTTCTAGTGGAACAACAGGAAATAATGCGTCCAGGACCTGAAAAAAAACTGCTGCAAAGTAATATATTTAAAAATGTTTCATTAATATATTTTTAACAAAATGTGTAATAATAAATATACCTGGCGTAGCATAAAGTGTTAAAAAATATTATTATAGAATATGTTTACAGAAGGAGTAGTCTTTAACCACCAAACAAAACAGAAAATTGCGCCATTTTTAATATCCAGAAAAAAGTGTTTTTAGCATAAATAATACAAAATTGTAATCAGAAAATACTTTAAGGAATTGCTTCATTGTTGTCTATTATTGTTCTGAGATCTGAAAATTAAGAACAGACAAATCCTCCCAGTGGAGTTCGAAAGTTCGATAAGAAAAGAATGTTGTATTTACGTCATCAAAGCAAATTTTCGAGCTATATAACACTTCTAATACAGTAGAATATACATTTTACCTTTCTACGGTAAAACCTTAGCATGTATACACTGACGAAAAAAAAATCCCAACACCAAGAAGGGGTTGTGTTAGGTAAACGACAGTTGGTAGGCGGTGAGTGTACATCTGTAAGATGACGTCTATGCAAATTTTGCTCTCGGCTCATACGTGTGGCGCTAGTAGCCCCCTTGGAACATGCAAAGCAAGTTTGCTGTAAATACGCGCTGTAACGTTCGTGAGCGCTAGTTATCTTTGAGATTCGACGTAGTGTGTTGATGTTAGTCAAGAATGCCTTTATGAAGACGAAGAAGCCATTGTCAATAGCTCACGAGTTTGAACGAGGTCGTGTAATAGGGCTACGAGAAGGTAGATTTCCTTTCCGCAATATTGCAGAACGACTTGGCAGGAATGTAGCCACTTTGCATGAATGTTGGCAGCGGTGGTCAAGGGAAGGTACTGACTCAAGAAGACCGGGTTCCCGCCGGCCACGTGGCACTACTGAGAGGGAAGACTGCCGTGTACGGCGTATGGCCGTGGCGCATCGTAATGCGTCTGCGGCAGCAATTCGAGATGCAGTTGCCACCACAGTGACGCAACGAACTGTTACAAATGGGTTACGTGAAGGACAGATCCGAGCCAGACGCTTTGTAGCGTGCATTCCACTTACTCCAAACCACTTCCGTTTGCGACGTCAGCGGTGTCAAGCTAGAGCTCATTGGAGGACGGATTGCAGATCTGTTGTGTTTTCTGATGAAAGCCGGTTCTACCTGGGTGCCAGTGATGGCCGTGTTTTGGTTAGAAGAAGGCCAGGTGAGCGCCTGCAACCAACCTGTCTGCGGCCGAGACACATTGGTCCTACACCTGGAGTTATGGTCTGGGGAGCAATTTCCTATGACAGCAGGAGCACTCTCGTGGTTATCCCACTCACCATGACGGCACAGTTACGTGGGTCTGGTGATTCAACCTGTTGTGCTGCCATTCATGAACAGCATTCCAGGGGGTGTTTTCCAACAGGATAACGCTCACCCGCATACCGCTGCTGTAACCCAACATGCTCTACAGTGTGTCGACATGTTGCCGTGGCCTGCTAGATCACCAGATCTTTCACCAATCGATCACGTATGAAACATCATTGGACGACAACTCCAGCGTTACCCCCAACCAGCATTAACCGTCCCTGTATTGACCGACCAAGTGCAACAGGCATGGAACTCCATCCCACAAACTGACATCCAGCACCTATACGGCACAATGCATGAACGTTTGCATGCTTGCATTCAACATTCTGGCGGTTACACCGGTTATTAATGTAACAGCATTTCACATTTAAAATGGCTCTTCTCGCGCTTACATTAAGCTGTGATCTTGAAACTTTAATCGATTAAATATGTTACCTATACAAATGTATTGCCGCCATTTCATTCCTCTACAACAATTTTTTCGTGGTTTTGGGATTTTTCTTTCCGTCAGTGTATATGCTAAGGTTATTATATTATACATAATAAGTCTTGGCGCAATGTATTAATATTTTTTCCACCAATAACTCTAATATGCAAGATTTTGTTGTTTTGAAATAAATAGTTGTATCTGAATGGATTGCTTACGCAAATTCCGAAAATGACCTTCAAAATTTCGTATCACGTAAAGTTTTTTTTACAAATGACGAAAATGTGAAAATTTAAAAAAACTGTTATTTTTTAATGACATTGTTATATGGCAACGTTTGTAACGTGTGAAAATGTTCCCTGGAGGGGCGGAATGATTGTTTAAGAAATCGATAAACATAAATATATAGCTGATAATGGAAATGCAACTGTTTTATCTGTATGACGTCACGATTTGCGCCACTCACAAAGGCGGAATATGAGAGAATGTTATCTTTTCACGGCAGTATGACTCATAACTAATGCCCCTGCTCCCTTCTTTCTATTGGTCACATGTGGCGCCATTAGGGGCAGATCGTGTTACACTAGTCAGTGCAAAGAAGGGACTGGTCCCGTTCGGCTGCTTGTTTGTGGCGTGTGCAATGGCTTCACGTGGTTGTGTAAATCATCCAGACATATTTTGCTACATATGTTGCTGTTATACGAGAAGAAAAAAACAGAGGAAAAATATTACGCCTTTGTGTGAAAAATGCTTATTTTCAATATTTCAACATTAAACTAGCAGATCAGGACAAAGTTTGGTCTCTTCACAATGTGTGCCGTGCATGTGTGGAGGGGTTGAGGAACTGGAAAAGTGGAAAAAGGGCATCAATGACCCATAGTGTTGCGTGAGCCAAACAATCACAGTGACGACTGCTACATCTGCACAGTGAGTATCGTGGGCCATACCAGAACCAGTAAGCGTAACATTGTGTATCCCAATATCCCATCTGCCATAAGACCAGTGCCCCATAGTGAATCCATTCCTGTGCCATCCCCGTCCAATATCAAGCCCCCAACAGACACCGATACAGACGGTGATACAAGTGATTAGATGTACCAACCGGACAGCATGGAGGATGAAACCCCAGTGCCATTTACCCAGCATGAACTGAATCATTTGGTTCGTGATTTGAATTTATCTAAAGACGCAGCAGAGCTTTTAGGATCACGACTTCAGGAAAAGAATTTACTATGTCCTAATACGAGATTCTCCTGGTACAGACATCGAGAAGCAGAATTGGTTCCGTTTTTTGCTGAGGAAGGCGGTTTGGTATATTGTCGAGACATTCCGGCAGTCATGAAATACTTCCACATTAATTACAATTCAGGACAGTGGTTGTTGTTCATAGATGTCAGCAAATCCAGGTTAAAAGGTGTTTTATTACACAATACTAACATCCATCCATCCATTCCAGTAGCACATTCTGTGACTTTGAAAGAGACATACGAGAACCGTAAATTACGGCTGGAAAGTGGGCAGTACAAGTTTCATGAATGGCCTTTGTGCGGGGTTTCAAGGTGATTGGAATATTGATCGGCCAACAAGCAGGCTACACTAAATGTCCATGCTTTTTGTGTGAATGGGACTCCAGAGCAAGGACGGAACATTGGGTTCGGCAGCAGTACCAGTCAGAAGTACATTCACACCTGGCGAAAAAAACAGTGTTTCATTTACACTGGTTGATCCCTCGAAAATACTGTTTGCCACCTTTACACATCAAACTTGGCTTAATGAAGCAATTCGTGACAGCTTTAAGCAGGGACAGTAAATGCTTTCAGTATCTTGGTGGTAAGTTTCCATCAATCACGTCTGAAAAAATTAAAGCTGGCATTTTCATAGGCCCTCAAATACGATAATTAATAGCAAACAACATATTTGAGGAAACCATGAGTGAGTGCGAATTGCGAGTATGGACTGAATTCAGAAATGTGGTACACAACCTTTGGGGGAACACGAAGGCTCCAAATTACACCACTTTAGTCGAGGACACACTGGAAACCTATGAACTGCTTGGTTGCAACATGAGCGTCAAAGTTCACTTTCTTCATGCTCATCCAAATTACTTTCCTAACAATCTTGGTGATTTTTCGGAAGAACATGGCGAGCGCTTCCATCAGGATATTAAAGTAATTGAAGAGAGATACCAAGGAAAGTGGACTGTACATATGATGGCCGACTATTGTTGGATGTTGAACAGAGACTGTACGGGCACACACCGAAGACAATCCAAAAAGAGGAAGTTTGAAAGGGAGCCTGGTGGCGAATTTTAGGTATGTTTGCTTTTGAATATATATTTATGTTTATCTATTCTTTAAAGAATCATTCCGCCCCTACAGAGAACATTTTCACACGTTACAAGCGTTGCCATATAGCAATATCTTTAAAAAATAATTTTTTTTTAAATTTTCACATTTCCGTCATTTGTGAAAAATACTGACGTGATACGGAATTTTGAAGGTCATTTTCGGAATCTGCGCAAAACATCCATTCAGATTCACCAATTCATTTGAAAACAACAGAAAGAAGTTGAAAAATTGCAGATGAGTGTAATTTCTTTCTGGAATGATATGTTAAGAACTAATTATAAAATCAACTATCGTTTTTATTCATTTCAGTTTTACTGTGGTACGTTACGGTTACTTATGAAAGTTCTTTTATTACTTACAGTGAGAGCAAGCATTTGTGCATCTATGAAAAATCCTTTCCAGTAATAACAGATTTGTGTATTCAAATTTTAAGATTTTAATTTTTTTTCATCTGATTCTAAAAGGTTTTCCTAATATTTAACTCTCCCAAAGTTAAGGTGACAATATTGTTTCATCATTCAACGATTGATACCAATGTCACTGCATTTAATTTATTTAGGATACGACACTCATTCGTCGAGACAGACGAACCATTTACTGTGTTACGTTATAACAAAAATGAACTCTAAAAATGTTTTTTAATATTGTTTTGCTGCAAAATCGGTGGGACAGTCAGCGGTAGGCACTGTCTGCCAGCTTTAAATTTTGGAAGTTGATAAATGGAAAACACTTTCCATTTATCAACTACAGAGATTAAAATTTATTTTTCCACAACAAATTGTGTGGTGTCATCCGCACGTATTTAGCGATTGAAAATAATCTTAAATCTCACGGATATAAAATTATCACGGAGGATTTGTGTATGTGTTGTAAATCCTTGAACATTATATTTCAAAGAGTGAACTGAAAAGCTATTTAAGATAGGGTTTTCCTTCTGACCGGCAGGGTCATCATATTTTTGGAACGAGTAATCTCAGTTACAAATCCATCCGAGTGATTTATCTGCTGTTCGTAGACAGTTCTTTGGCATGTGACATGGATAGCGAATCATAATGTAGTACTTAGAAAAGTAGAAAAAACTCTATCGTTGCCTTATATTATCAGAAAGTGCTAACTACTGGAACTATTCTACAATGATAAAAACTGGTTTCGGCTCGCGACAACACCGATAACATTTATGCTTTTCAACTGAAGCTTTCAGTATAGATTCCTCTTAAGAATTATTGTGAGAAATGTCCCAAAATCATTGCAAAACGACGGAATCCCGCAACTCAGAGAGACATGTGTGTCTTAGTTAATTTGAGATACAAGTGTGAGGAATAAATTCTGCAAACTTCATCATGAGAAGATTAGGCTTAAGTACAGTATCATGATGCACCCGAAGTAAACATTTTCTGTTCCATAGAGATAGAGGAAAGATCTGCAACATGATCAGAACAGCATTCAATAAGAGGATTGGGCGAAAATCCCTATAACTGCGGAGGATGTTTGCGTATAGTAATGTGTTCGTACTAACCAACTTTGTAACGCGTGGATTCAATGCAAAATTACGTACTTCCTGAATAAAATTGGCGAAGCTTTCAAAAATACCCCATTTGGAAGAATATTCATTTATGCCTAATCATACATAGCACTAATCAGTTTTAGTGTGCCTGCTGCATAAAAAAACATTATTTGGTAAAAATGTTTTGAAATTAATATACTGCACGGAACGAGAAGTACGCATATTTATCAACATGGTTTACAGCAATATCGTCGAAGCTATCTTCAGCGCCGTCTCTGATTTCATGGTTTTGAGGACCTTTCTACAGAAGTGTATAACACACTATCTCTTCTAGCCACTGTAGCTGGATTCAGAAGTATATTCCGAATGCAGCAGCTGATATCTTTTTTCATTAGCTTCAAAATTTTAAAAACGCAATTTTCTTGTTAAGGATTTTTATTTATTTATGAAAATATGCATTTGCAATTTTCAGCAAAAATTCGATTGTTTCTCCTGGAAGGTGACATCATGTCGAGCTTTGGATAAAGGACGATAAACAAATACTAAATTTCGGAATTTTTGTAGATTCCTAAATTTGTTTTAAGCGTTTATCAAACAGCGCCCTTAAATCTTGTGTCCCCCAGAATGCCATAAAGCGCAAAGTTATTTGTTGATCTTTTCAGAATTTCTCTCTTCCCCTTTAGAAGTTAGCAGACAAAATTAGTGTTAGGTCAATACACGGAACTTTTGGTATGTAGTATTTATGTGCATCGACCTCCAGATATTTCCTCGGATATTTCTTTCTTTATACAGACGGCATGCGATGTCATGAGAGAAACAATATCGCTCCGGGAGATTCGAACGCCTGCTTTACTAATTTTGTTTAGCAACAAAACTGGTGCCTGAGTGTGACTTGTGCTGGTCCCATAGGGGACTATAAATTCAAAGATTGTGAGATAGGAAATACTATTCCCTTTAGATGGGCCTTTGGGATACAAGACATTGTTTCCTGAACTCTGCCAGTAATTGGAAACTTTTATATTACCAAAATCACTGACAGCACTTGTTTACGAATACATTAAATGTAATTTATTTAACGAATAAAATGAAAAGCTCGAATGAGTATAATTAGCCTCTCGTTCCTAAATTAGGGCCACTGGTTCCAGGAAAGGAACACGACCTGTGATGTAAGACAAATACAACATAACATTCTCATTCTTCACAGGAATTCGAGCACGTACACATCTATGACACATGGTCACCAGCCAGGACCACTGATCATATTTCATTCCCTGATGACGTGTTAATCAAGATGTTCGCAGTTTAATTTTCGAAAACTGTATAAAATTAAAAATTCCATTTTCGTAAAGGTCAGTCTATTCCAGACATTTTTAAACCTAACTTAGACATTTTTAAACCTCCTTACTAGTTAAAAATAACTTTACTAAATGCTAAAAATAGATACAGGTTAAAAACAAGGACATGAGATCTTTCGAGCTCCAAATGGTCTCATCTTCGTAATGACGTGTCAATTTAATTTCACGCACGTTTAACAATCCGTTTGGAAAATTGATAACATGCAGTATGAGGAATACAGTAACGTGGTTATTTGAAGGCGTGGACTTCTAAATTAGAACTGAGGTCCCTCTGAAACAGCATTTTCCAGGCGTGGTGGATGATATGTGGAATACAGTCATTACAACATATTTGTTCTTGAGCAAAGATACACAAGCTTTCTGCAAATAAGAATGATGACGTGTTGAAAAGTGAGGCAAAGGTAGGGCAGTATGTGTATTAAAACCCGCTTGGCAGAACACACATATAACTTTCGAACTGGAGCTATGACTACCGCTTTATCGCGTCTATTATCCGATATGGCGTAGATCTAAAATTCTTACCACACCTTCCAACGCGTCATCACTCTAATTTAGAGAAATTTGGGTATGTTTGCTTCAAAACATATATGTTTCATTGACTATATTCACCATATCATCCCGCACGCCTGGAAAATGCTGTTTCAGAGAGACCGGAGTTCTGATTTAGAAGACCACGCCTTCAAATAACCACATTACTGTACAAGCTGACTGTTCCATTCCTTCACTTGAAGCATAGGCTATCCTCTCCGCTCTTAAGTTGGTAGCCAGGAGGTTGTATTTTAAATTCGACGGGAAATTTTTTCAACAACGAGAAGGTGCAGCCATGGGGTCCCCATTATCCCCCATTTTAGCCGAGATTTTGCTCCAGTCACTGGGAGACCGTGCTCTATCGAATTTCCCTTTCCAACCTGCTCTCCTTGTTAGATATGTTGACGATATGTTGGTTTTTTGGCCTCATTTTATTACACTCCTGGACAAATTTACGGAACACCTCTCCTCACAATTTCCTACTATCAAATTTACTAGAGAATTGGAACAAGACGGAAAACTACCTTTTTTGGATTTATGTTGTCAAGGGACCCATCTTCACACCAGGTCAAATATTCTGTTTATAGAAAACCAACGTTTACACCATGCATTATCCCTTATGCCTCTTCACACCCCACTGAACAAAAGGTCTCAGCCCTTCGTTTTCTGATAAGATGAGCTTTCACTCATTCATCTACCTGTAGAGCCCGAAATAAGGAACTTTCTACTATTAAGGCTATGGCTCGGTCTTTTGGATTCGCAGAGCGGGATTTCTATAAATGGTTGAGAGACTTCACGAATTTGAGATTCACGACATTGTCTACGGATGTCGGGATTTTTAGGTATGTTGGCAAGGTAGAATACTTTCCCCCAATTAATTTTACCCTCAAAAAGGCATGCCGGAAACATGGTTTGAAATTTGGTGTCTGCACTCGAAATGTCTTTTCACTAATTAGGTATGACCGTGATAAGGTTTCAAATTTTTGTAAACCAGGTGTTTATTGTATCCCACTTATACATGAAGACCCTAATACTGATAATAAATTCTATATAGGTTCTACACTTCGTACATTGAATAAAAGATTGAGTGAACATAAATATGCTCTACGAACAAGGACTATTAACACAGCACTTACTACTGCAGTTGGGCAGGGAAAGTTACTCCCTAACTGGGATAACGCAAAAATTTCTCTGTTCAAATGTAACCAGAAGTACAATAGTTTTGTCCGAAAGTTTGCATATCATTTCATATGGTAACACTTGTTGTAATATTGACATGCCTACCTATATACCAAACCCATGGAGACGGTTGGTGACACCCTCTTCCATCAAGAATGGAATCTAGAACTGTCTTTGACTTGTATAATTTTTTTTTAACATTAGGGTTTGTGTTCTAATGTTGGCAACACAGGAATGTGAAAGAGACTTGTGACGGGAATGTTTTGTGGCTGTATATATGAGAAGGCTCCTCATGATCCGTGGCACTTTGGCCTGATGATGGGGAAAAGGGATCTTTGAAAGTACTTGTCTTTGTATTTTAAACTAGTGTTTTTAATTGTAAATAAATGTGTTTTAATTTGCAGTTGGGGACGCGGTTTGTGTTGATCGTACGTTAGACAGCATATACCTAGTAATTTTAAAGTTATCGTGCGAGATTTATCATTAGTACCAAGATACTGAACTTTGTCCACAATATTAAGGGGTGATTATTAATCCTTACTGGAAAGGTATTTATGTCCTCTCTTTTATGAACGTTTCGGAAATATACGGCGTTGGTTTTTAGAATATTAAGTGATAATTTGTTAGAGAATAACCAATGAGATAAATTTGATAGATCATTATTGATCATTATCTGTAACTTATGCAAACTCAACAAAAGATTTCAGGGTTTACCAACTATAAGTCTGCAAATTATCCGAGGGCATGTGTTGACTCAATAGAAACTGTCAAGGGGGAAGGAGTTAATACAAAAAGTGTAAAATATAAAGATTTTCTGGTCGGATCGTGAGATTTTCAGCATTTGCAAGCTATAACTCGACACATTATCTGAGGGTATGTGCCTACTTAGGAAACCTATCTGGGGGAGTGGTAATACCGAAAAGTGTAAATTATAAAGCATTTCTGGTCCGATCGGGAGATTTTCAGCATTTAGAACCTACAAGTCAACAAATTATCTGAGGGCATGTGCTGCCTCAGGAAATCTGTCGGGGCGCGGCTGAAGGGTCGGGTCGGGTACCACCAAAAGTATAAAATACAAAGCATTTCTGGTTCGATCGGGAGATTTTCAGCATTTACAAGCTATAACTCGACACATTAATCTGAGAGCCTGTGCCTACACAGCAAATCTGTCGGGGGGGGCACCCCAAAGTGTAAAATGTAAATAAAGAATTCTGGCCCGATCGGGAGAATTTCAGCATTAACAAATTACAAGTCAAAAAATTTTCTGAGTGCATGTGCTACCTCAGGAAACATGTCGGGGGGGGGGGTAACACGAAAAGTATAAAATATAAGGAGTTTCTGGTCCAATCGGGAGATTTTAAGCATTTACAACCTACATCGCAACAAACTCTCTGAGGGCATGTGCTGACTCAGCAAATCTCTCGGGGGTGGGGGCGAGAGGTAATACCTAAAATATAAAACATAAAGTATTTCTGGTTGTAAATGCTGAAACTCTTCCGATCGGACGAGAAATTCTTTATATTTTACACTTTTGGTATTACCCTCACCCCCACCACCCCGTTCGACAGGTTTCCTGGGTAGGCACATGGCTTTAGATAATTTGTTGAGTTGTAGCTTGTAAACGTTGAAAATATCCTGAACGGACAACAGAATATCTTTATATTACATATTTCAGGTTTTAAGCACCCCCCCCCTGCTAATTTTTCCTGGGTTTGCACATACCCGCAGATAATTTGTTTAGCTGTAGTTTATAAACCTTGGAAAATATCTTAAATATGAAAATACGAAATTACGGAAATCTTATGTGTGTCAGATAACCGATCTCGGGAAGCGTGCCCACGGAGCAGTCCAGAACACACTTTTTATACGGCCCCTTAAATTATTTGTGGGCATTTCTCCGGGGGTCAGTTCTCCGCTTTGTCTTTAGCCCGAAAATCATTAAAATGTCTAGATTTCTTACTGAAAATGAAATATTAAAAAAATATATATAATGAACAATAGTTACTCAAGCAGCGGGAGAAAATATAGCCAAACGAAATGTGTTTATGCAGAACATCTTAATGGCACTGAAATTCCAATGTGTCCAGTTCTCCGGTGGCCACTTCTCCGTACCCGGAGTTAGATAGTTAGTGTACACCATTGTCCGTCTTTAAATTTTGCGAGCCTGTGCATAATATCTTAGTACGTTTGTTGGTTTTGAATCAGAAAAAAAGTCTCAATAAAAGTAGTTGTTAGTTTGTAAAGGTTGAAAAAAAAATAATGTTGATATATTGATAAGTTTAACGACTACGCAAATTTTGAAAAAAAAAATAGGTTAAGATATGCATTAAAAGGTACATTTCGTTAATTAATCATGAAAAACGTTAAGTCATCCTACAGAAAAATAAAATAATCGATGGAAAAAAATGTGTTTCTATTAAATAACGTATTCGCAAAGCATTTAGAAAAAATAGATTAAGATACACATTGAATGCCAGGGTTTGCTTTCAAAGTTAAGATGTTCCGAGCGTGATCCAGTGGGTCTCCAATTTGATTTTTCACATCATTTTGGACAATTCAATTGTCAGAAAAAGCACGCTTCACGCATTTTTCAGGTATATGTTCTCGTACACTTAGAAAGTAGTTCCATAAAACTCATATTCCTCTTGATATCCCCAAGATGTTGGGAGCAGTTGGTGTCCATTTAAACTTAAACTAACAGAGGGAAGGGAACATCCATTTGGAAGAACACCGTGTGCAATATCCACTGCTGGCCACCCAAAATACAACACCAAGAAGGACACGAGATAGCAAGGCCAGATTTACTGGACACATAACAACAGATACAAAGATGAAACGATTGAGCTTACAGGCCCGTGCGACTTGCGGAACACGCCGACATCAATAGTTCGTGTGGCCCCCATGGCTGGCAATAACGGTCGCTACATGCCGAGGAATCGAACGAAAGAGGCTTTGGATGTGCGCTTGGGGTATGCCGGTCCAGGTTGGTTCCACACTTTGCCACAGTTCATCAGGCGTAGCCGCGGGTGGTGCTTGCCGGGTCACTCGGTTGCCAATCAGCGACCAGACGTGTTCGATGGGCGATATATCGGAAGAACAAGCATGCCAAGGCAGCAGCGACACCTGGTGGGCCGTAAAAAATTGTTGCACGATGCGTGCCACGTGCGAGCGCGCATTGTCCTGTTGAAACGTGGCCGCTGGCAGGTCCTGCAGGTAAGGGAGAACTACAGGCTCCAAAACGTGGGAGATGTAGCGGTGGCTGTTGAGTGTACCGGCGATGCGTATCAAGGGGTGCGGGTGTCATATGCAATTGAGCCCCAAACCATAACGGCACCAGACGGACCGGTATGGAAATGCATAGTGCAGGCGTCATACAGTCTCTCGCCGCGGTGAGGTCACACGCGGATCCGATTATCGTGGTGTTGCAGGAAAGAAGCATGATTCGTCGGAGAAGACAATGTCGTGCCATTCCGTAGTCCAGATGCGGCGTTCAACGGCACATTGCCGCCGCACTCGCCGGTGGTGTAACGTCAATGGCAATCGGAGCAATGGGCGCCGTGCGACAAGTCGCCGCCCCTGCAGACGGCGTCAAACGGTACGTGCTGACACTGGTTGTTGCGCAACACACCCTAATTCCTGCGCTAACGTTCGTGATGTTGCGGTGCAAGCCGTCAATGCCCGCCGCACAACATTCCGGTCTTCTTGTTCGGTGGTGTGCCGCGGCTGCGGCAATCACTCATGTTGGTCCGACAGTCCTTCCTGCAACCCATCGAATCCATACTCGCCTCACTGTGGCTGGATGCCGTCCCACACGGGCACCGATGTCTTGGTACGATAAACCGCTGTCGCGATAAGCCACTATTTGTCCTCTGTCGAACTCCAAAACGTGCTGGATTGACTGCCATATTCTGCGACGCGGCATCAGGAAGCTGCCCACGCACAGGTCCGGCAGCACAACACACTTCCACTACTTACACCCCGCCTTCTGCGCTCCCTTCTTATAGTGCTTCTCGGTGGCGGGCCGGGCGCACATGATTTGCTTATGCCCTGCAATGCGAATCGTTTGCATGTCATCTCGCGGGCGACGCATGTTGTGAATTTCATTCCAATTGAATGCTTCCTTCTTGGTGTTGCATTTTGGGTGGCCTGCAGTGTATATTCCAACGAAAATGTCCTCATTCTTCAGAACACTATTTTTTTGGGTATGATTCGCATCATCAGACAAATCTTCCCTAGAATGTAGTCAGTGTAATTCATTTATTGCGCTGGATAGAGAGGTTCCAATCCATGTTTAGAAAAAAACGTTTCCTTCTGTATATATGTCACTGAGTAGGGACGCAATCAATATTTGAATGGTTTCCGGAGTACGAATACATTACCATCAGACGTACTGAATGTGCATGGCAGCAACATCCTGAATGTCCAATGAACTAGTACTCTTGACTCGTTCAACATACGGAAGTACTCGGAAAGCAATGTTTTTGCTTCTGTAATTTATTTAAGAAAACATGTTTCTGTGAATGCTAGCGTGTTGAGTTAGCTTTGGGATTACTTAGGTCATCTTCTCATTGGGCCGCGCTGAGCTGGCGGCGACCAATTAGATATCAGAATAATAAAGAAATGTTTCAGGATATCGTGGGCGGGACATGGTTAAGTACCATCCTCTTCGGCAGAACTTGTTCTTTACTGTTCTATTCCGAAAGATTTTTTCCACTGATCTAATGTAGCTTTAAGGAACAGTAAGTAGCTAGTATTCCAAATGTTTAAATTTATATTTTGCATACTACTAAGATTATCATAATCATGTAAAAGACATTAAATATGCAGAACTTAGCGCTGTCGAAGAAATATTTATTTAAAATCATTCAGTTTTACTTTCCAAGGTGTAAAGTGTTTTTAGTAATTTCTTTATGAACATCTTGAAAAAGGAATAATCCCTAACATTATTTAAGTACTTCTACCTGAATATGATTAAGTATCAGAAGTCCATAGCCATGCTCTTAGACTACATGCGGACCCACCCCGTTACTACAGAAAAGAGCGGATTATTTTTTAATTACAAGGGCAGTATTTCCACAAAGGGCATCGAGTGTTTCAACTAAGGTTTCTTAATGGCATTAGCAATGGTTGAAGAGTGTTTGTTCTCCGATGTTTCTCGCCTTATACGCCAACGTCCATCCGTTCGATGAAACAGAAAATGTGACTCATCCTAAAAGAAAATCCTTCGCCAGTCAGCATAGGTTCAACTCCGATACTGCGGTGGAAATATAAGCCTTTTCTACCCGTGCACCTACGTTAGCATAGGCTGAGTGACCATCCGTCTGCGCATGCGACTGATGCGCAGCAGGATGCGCTGAACTGCCGATTTAGACACAATTCCAGTAGACCCGTAGCATGGCTGTTATATAATTCAAGGATGACCCAATATTGTACAATACTTTCGTCAGCCGCCACCAATACTTTTAAGGTCAGGCTTAGACCTTCTTGTTCGTTCCACGTATTTAGTGTGTGATGCACGGAGTAAAATATATGCAATTGCATTTAGCATTACATCTTTTCTTGAATTATGTCGGACCAGTCAAATGCATGTGTCACGATTAGCACGCTGCCCGACTGTTCGATCTTGTACAAGTAAGCATGTAAAAAATTATAAAATAAGTTATTCTGCCTAGGTATTTTCATGTTACTGAAATACAGCTGGTTTGTCTGCAAATAAATCTCGATATGGCATGAATGTAATTATGTTGACAACTTACTAGCAGGTCTTTTATGTAATATTCATGTAACGTACGCTAAGGAGTATTTATTTTCACAAGTTATTTGTCGGTGTATTATGTAATATTCATAATACAGGCGATAAGAGGTTTGATAAAGAGGAAGCTCATAGAAGTGATTATGCACTCATCCTATCTGTGAACACATAAGATCAAAGAGACACAGTTTCCTTTTAACCTTAATATCGTTTCTCAAAGATGGTATTACGCTTTTACAAGCGTTGAAGATACTCGACCAGAAGCACATCATTATTCAGTTTCGGTGGCGAAATTAAATACTATATATCACGTTATGGATATAAAACTGCATGTTATTTTAAAATGTTTGCTAATCTGGACAAAAACACATCTTTTTTGGAAAACATATTCATAATTACGAAAGCATAGATACTACATAGTAAAATGATCCGTTCTGGGAGATCCGTTTGCCAATCGCGAACTCTTTTCGTACGACTATAGGATCATTTTTATTATTCTTGCATGACACTTGTAAAAATACACTATTTGGAAAATAAGTCAAACGCTGTTATTTCGCACTTAAAGTTTTGAAAACTGTTGTAAAGTATGCACATGCAGATGGTTTTACTCATTATAGCAATTGCTGTAGTGCCTAATCTTGGCTTTTTTAGGCAGAAGAAATATAAAAAAAACGATGAGGTTGTTTTCTCTCTTTCTATACATTTTTTTATATTTCTACCTATGCAAGTATTTATGTTTTTCGCAACCAGTACATACCTTACGAAATGACAATTCCGCACAATATTTTGTAGGGAGGAGTACATTTATTTATTTATTTATTTATTTATTTATTTTGATTCAAATCAGCTGGGGTTGGGAAATTTGAAAGCACCCAACTTGTGTTTCACGCCAAGATTTGAAGCCTGTAGCACTCCATCTTCAGGTGCCTCATCGGGTGTGAAATTTGCAAAAGATGTCGTTTTTGCACCATTTATAAGTTAATATCTAAAAATATATTAACTATCCTATTGTTGGAAAACGCAAATAATGATTCATAATATACACTGGTGTACAAAAATTAAGGACGGAGAGGAGAAATTAGCATAACAGCGGAACGAGCAGGCAGAACGGACCGAATAACCACTCAGGACATAGACTAGGGTCCGGTTCGGTAGGGCATGCTCATATATGCAGCATGACTTGGGGGGTGTCAGAAGGGTATAAAGCACACAGGCGGTGTACTTACAAGAATTCGGTGAAAGCTATGCACGGTGTACATCGGTTTGAAGGACGTCGAGTTGCTGCCACCTTGTGATATGCCCAACAGGCAATCCAGTAGACGACATCTTTACCCGAGGTCGCGTCTTTGGGAAGTTGGAAGAAGGTCGAAGTGTGACTAGTGTAGCCGAGGAGTTCGGAATCGCTCACAGCATTGTTTCATGAGCTTGGAGAGCATTTAGGAAACACAGGAACAGCTGTCCGAGAGATTAGCAGTGGTCGTCTACGAGCAACCACGGCGGCGGACGACCGGTATGTTGTCCTACAGGCGAGAAGAAACAGACGGCAGACAGCGGGAGAAATCGCAAGGCACATGCAACAGACAACTGAACGTCGGTTATCGCGTTTTACCGTGGCCAGGTGGCTGCACAAAGGTGGTCTATTTGCACGACGACCTGTACGGTGTGTGCCATTAACGCCTGCTTTGGATACCGCGGTTTCTGTGGTGCCAGGAACACAAGAACTGGACACATCAGCAATGAGGTCGAGCTCTCTTTACGGATGACAGCCGATTTAGTCTGACGACCGATTCTGGACGTATAAACATCTGGAGAGAGCAGGGAATACGCAATCACACCACCAACATCATCGAAAGGGACCGGTTTTGAGGTGGTGGAGTTCTGGTTTGTGGCGGTATCATGCTTGGTAGACGTACTGATCTCCACATCTTCCAATGATGTTCAGTCACTGGTGTCCGCTATTGTAGCGATGTTCACCTCCCTCACGTGCGTCTAATTAGAGGTGCTGTGGGTCCTGACTTTCTCTTCATGGACGACAACGCTACACCTCATCGTACAGTGGCTGTCGTAGAGCTGTTGGAGAGTGAAGATATTCAACGCATGGATTTGCCGGCAAGGTCCCCGGACCTTGCGGGCAAATCCATGAATATCTTCATAATGATGTTTCATAGATGTTTTGTAAGTTTGCCCGCAAGGTCCCCGGACCTTGCGGGCAAACTTACAAAACATCATTATTTCTGACCATATTTATAGGAATAATAAAATGTGGTACAGGTATGCGTATCGCAAATGCTCAATAAAAATGTAGTAATTAAAACAGTGCAAATAGAGAAATCTGTATCGTAATTGGT
The DNA here is from genome assembly GCA_039090855.1 of Macrothele yani. Classification (NCBI taxonomy): domain Eukaryota; kingdom Metazoa; phylum Arthropoda; class Arachnida; order Araneae; family Macrothelidae; genus Macrothele; species Macrothele yani. The sequence goes on along the minus strand of CM077034.1, from coordinate 188,198,207 downwards.
AATCAGATGATCTAACTACAGAGATTGTCATGGGAAGCAGACTCTTCAATGCCAGTGACATTTATATTTACCGCTAGGAGTCGCGACCTCGCAACCCACGCTAAAAAATACATTTAATGCACAAATAAAGACATGGTCACAAAGCCCATGGAAAAACATGTTACCTTAATTGGCGATACCCCATTTTTTTAGCCACAAGTTCGTAAGAAATGATGTTCTTTACAAATGATATACTTGACGCGTTAAAACGTTCTGATTAAACATATTGCATTAGGTAATACTGGATTTTACTGGTATTTTTGACATAGTACGTTTCAAATGAGTACATTATTTTACCTGCCATAATCCAACCCGTCTTTACCGAGGCTCAGAATCTTTACCAATACTATATGCCCCTATCTTATCCCATTTGCAAAACTTCTTAAGGAATTACGAAAGTTCCTAAAAAAAAGAGATGTCGGTTACATATTCTGGAGGACTGAATGGACTGTCCTTTGATCGCTGTTTAGAGGATTCATTGTTCGAATGCAATCCTTAATGCTCTTCCTACTGCAGCTGTTCTGCAATAACTAAATCTTACTGTTGCTCGACAAATTTCGTTAATAGAGTTTTTGCTGTATAAAAACTCAGTCCTTCCTTACCACACACACACACAAATAATAACTGCACTACGTTTGTTTCGTGCTAAGATTCTGGTTTTTGTATAATCCACATTTCGTGCGAGTCGCAAAAATACTGAGAACCTCTGATAATTCCCTGTTTCTTTTAGCATTTGGGAAAACATGTTTTGTTTAGTTAATTTTGCTTTGCTTTGCTTTTCATTTGAGATACAATCTGCGGAACCCTACTGCAAGACATTCGATGAACTTCCGTCCTCCTTCCACCGCATAGAATACAATTAGAGAAGTGGAATCATGTTAGGAAAACATTGTAAGGACAGGAAATATCTTACCTTTAAAGAAATATAGCACAATACATAAAACAAAGTTTAAAAGATCACGTTTGTGAAAATTTAATTTTAATTTATTTTTTCAATTTTATCATGCACAGTTTATTTACTGACATCCAGTTCATTGAAAAGAGATAATTTCATTCGTAATAAACATTTCCTTTTTTTTTCATAATGTCAAACCAAATTTAAATTTCAAAGTTTTGCTAAAAATGAGAGTGAGATATTTATCATTATCATCACCGTCAACAATCATGGGAGGAGTCCCGAAGGTTTCCGGCGCTAGGAGGGTCAGATCAAAATCGTCTTTTTACAGTTTTGCTAAAAATGAGAGTGATTTATTTATCATTATCATCATCATCAACAATCATGGGAAGAGTCCCGTAGGTTTCCGGCGACAGGCGTGGTAAATTACAATCCTCTTTTGGCTTTTACTACCAGCGCGTCGGCACTCATCTAGTAAACCCAAGCATCTTAGTAAAGAGGGGCCAAGGACAAAGTACGTCCGGGAAGGAATTGAGGGGAAACCATTAACTCATTTATGTCCCCAAGCACGGGGAATCTGCCGAAAACACCTGAAAAACCGCAGACTAGATGGCTGGCAGCACCGGGATTCGAACACCCGTCTGAAACGTCTTCCTCCCACACAGTGTTCAGCGACTGAACCAACTACGGAATGCCTGTCGTAGAGATATTTAAGAATAATATAACTCTATGTCTTCTTATTAAAGTTTCCCATGCTAGCATAAAATCATGGGATGTCCAAATAATTTTTCTTATCCAGTTAAAATAGTTTTTCAGTCAGTAACTTCAGCAATGTTCTATTCGAGAACTTGTTTTTTTTTTTAATTGCAGGTTTAATGACCACCGTGAGCAACTCAATGGGCTATAAGCAGTCGCCCGTCCCTAATTTAGGGTAACTGGTTCCAGGGAAGGGAGAGAACCAGTGCCGTAAGACAAACACAACATCCATGCCTCACCGGGATTCGAACCCGGACCCCTTTCGGGCGAATGATCAGAGGCCATCGCTTAGACCACTGCGCCACCGGGGCGGCTTCGAGAACTTGTTCAATAACTACAAATATCATATTTTTATAAGAAAAGCACAATGTTGCACTAGGAAATTAAGAGTGTCTATGTGAAGACATATATATATATGCCCTATCTTGTAATTAAAGATTAGGATCTGCAGTTTTCTTCAAACATTTCTGCAAAGCACTGATAAAACAAATATATTTAATAATTCTCAAAAGTACGACGTGACAGTACACAACATAACTTCTTGAAGATGTAATGAACAAAGTCATACCGACCAATAAATTCTTGAAGTTTTTATTCGGACGTCAATATTATCGGATAAGTCATCAAGCTCATTTCTTTTCTGAAATAACATTAAATTAGAAATATAAATAATTTAACTCACCGCCGTCTGTCTTTTCAAATGAGTGGAAAAAATTATGATACCACCTGTAATACCAAAAAAGTAAGCAAAACTCTATAGTTCAGCCGAATGAGATTGCAGTTTACTGTTTGTTTAAGGATATTTACAATACTTTGAAATCTACTTTGAATCATAAGGGCCGCAGATGTATTAGTGGTGAACTTTCGTAACTACCAATGAGAGGGCGAACGCTCAAACCAGTAAATATCCGCCGGGTGTCGTATGGGCTCCCGGATAAAAAATACGGGCGTCTTCCTCACCCTTTCTAACTAGCTTCGGAGTCACTTTTCTATCGGGCACTCTAGCCCAAATCTCCTAGCTTCCTATTTCTAAGGGTTGTTTAAAACCTGAGGTCAGATAGTCCCTTCCTAAAATCCTCTACATGTGATTTCATCTCTTTGAATCTTAAATTTTGTACAAAACACAAATAGAAAAATTATGCGAATGCAGCTAATTTTAGTGATTATTATCGCACATTTTGTTCACTCCATGAGCAAAATTAAACATTTAGGGTCATAACATTTTGAAACATCGCCAAACTTTGATTTCTCTGTTTTATGAAAATATTTTATAAAACTGAAACTATATTTAGATTTTGACGCAGAATACGTTTACCGTTTCGTTCCAGTACTGTGTCCTATGATAAAAAACCGTGTGTCCCAAAAAGTGCACACCAGAATTCCCTCAGTAATTCCAAAACTATAAAAACTAGCAAAAATATACTAACTGAGTTAAAGAGAGGAGGGTTCAAAGAGTCTACCGAAAAAGAGTTCAAGGTCAGATGTCGCAACAGTGAGCGACCCGCGCGTCTGTCATTTTGTGGTTAAATCGGCGGTAGGCGGGCGCGATAAAATTAGTATAACTGGGAACCGTGACGTGATAGCACGTACCGCGACGTGCCATACGTTTCATCTACGTAAGATCTATCGATATCTGTAATAATATTAGTGAGAAAACGTGCTTAGGTGTGTGAAATAGTTGAGACTTTTGTGAAATGTTCCTAAATGTCTCAATATCTTAATTTAAAGAGATTGACTTGAACGCGAGAAAACGGATAATAATTGAAGACTACGTGAGAGGCAGGTGCCTCGTCGACATAACACTGAACGGGAAGTCACGCTTCATTCTCGGATGTGTTTACATTCACTCGAAAGTCTCCATCTTGGACTTCGAAATGTTTCTCTTCGCGATGTTGATCAAGTACTCCTAGAACGCCAGCCTAAAAGGTTGACCTGGAAAATATGGACTGTCACAACTAGATTGCAATTCTTAAATTTTCTTTCATTGATTCCGACAATTTTCATGTTCTTTCAATTGTATAAATCGCGTCTTTATAAGATTCACACTATTTCTTTCGTATAAAAATGATGCTTTTCACAAAAGTGAGTTTACGATGATAAAGTATTTGTAAGAAACTGAATCTCGGATTGCTGCTGCAAAAGAAAGTGCTCTGTATGGAAAGTGGTGAACTGCGTTTAGTTGAAATACTACATACCTTCACTATAGCACTTCTATGGGCAAACTAGAAAATTACATAGGACGTGCATTCGAGAAACTTGATTCATGATTTATGAATATTAGCTTTTGAGTTGAAATGTGCTAGAAAAAAGACATACCTCAACCACCTACCACAAATAGCAGGACTTTACTGTAAAGTCATGTGACATATCTCAGTTGGGCACGAGTGGAAATAATCTAGATTTGCCTGTAGACCTATGCTTATTGAAAAATAAGGGGGGGGGTTCCTCTTAATGCGTGTGTAGATAATTGGACAACACAAGCAGGTTTTGCACCTCTTTTATCCGAAGAAAACGCGTGAGACAAAGTTCCAAAGCGTGGTAGCTTGTCTAACATTAAAGCTTGCGTTTTCGTTTTGTGAATTATCTCTCTGCCAAAGAAAACGTGTGATTTTCTCCAAGGTGCTTCAATTATTTCAGAAAATATGATTTTAAATGTATGATTTGGGCTGGAAACTCTATTCCTGACATTTGTTTTTGTAAAACACTTAAATTTTAATATACTGAATAGTACATTGCACGAATGAAGAAAATTGTCTAGGACGTGTTACTCTTAAGGGAATGTATGTGATTCGGCTCATAGTCGTCGACTTCTGTAAATCTAAGGTTCTCGAAAAAAATTCCCAAGAGAGTTTTATACACTGATTTATTTAAAATTTAAAATAAAGAGTTGTGTCATTAGCTGTTCCCAGTAATAAACTCATAAATAAGTTTGAAACTGCTTGTTTTTCCTAGTCCCCGTGCTTGTGAGTAAATGTGAATATATTATGGGCCAAAAAAATTAACTTCTGATTTGTTTGCGGGGTGTAAAGGCCAGAATTAGCAACAAAATCACCCGACCCTAATTCGGGTCCGCTGGTTTCACGCATGGGCCCGTGCGGTAGGGCAAGCTCCTCATACAACGTACACATGTATATATGCTTCTACGGGATTCAAAAGCTAGTACAAATCTCGGACGATTGATTATTAGCAAAGCCTCATATCATTCGGCGTCTATGAAGCATTCTTGTCTTCCTTTACATTTTTTTAAATAACTGTGTCATTTCTCACTTTCTGTACATTTGAAGAGTGTTTGTTCTACTGAAAAATTATGAAATTTTGACATATATAACAAAGTTTAGAACAATTTGTACTTAAATATTATGTTCAACATACAAAAATGTGTTGAATGTATTCATTTTGATTTTAATCTGCTTTCTGATATTAACTGATAGATACTGTGTTATTTTATATGTCTTATTCTCAGTGAAAAAAAATGTTACCTATAGATACGTCTGCGGATTGGATGGTGAAGCGATCAAGCATGCTAGTTGTCAGGCCCTATCTTTATGCTTCAAGCAAGTTAGCAAATCACCAATTCAGAGTCGTGCAATGAAGCCCTCACTGCACAACACTGAATTGGACCTCGTTATTTATTAATCGTTGTCTTTAATATGAAAAGAAAAACAGAAGTATAGTTCCAATTTATCTTTTTGATTAGGTATTAAAATCAGTGCGATTGTTCATTTTAGCATTTCTGAATTTTAATTTCATTCTTAATTCTATTGATCTTATATACTTTACTTTATTTACGGTTTTTTATTGAAACTTTTAATAATAACAAAAATAAATAATTGTACTGCTGCCAAACCGGTACGTCCCTGACCCGAAAGTCTTGTAATGCTTGAAGAAGCATGTATAATGACGTTTTCAATATTAGAAATAATTTCGAGTGCCTGACAAACTCCAACTGTAACTCTAAACCCAACAACTTGTCATCTTAAGTAAAACGAAAATAGCATGTTCACTAAATGTAGATACGCCTTTCAGATTAGCTAAAAGTGAACGGGACGTGCTAAGCCGTCACCATGACATGACGTCTTGGCAACAGCAAGTTTTCAACACTTGCATGTGCCCTCGTTCCAGTACAACGTCAGACCTTTGCTTGTGTATACCAAGAGTACAAAAATAGGTCAAAACTTCAAACCAATGGAAGAAATGTGGACGTCAGCGGGCAATTGCGGTGAGATGAGACTGCCCACCATGGTTACAAGAAATAGTACGGATATCTAGATGCAGATATTATCAGAAATTAATGATTTCGCGTTCACAAGTTCACTCACAAAGACTATCTGTCATACAATGGGACAAATAAATTATGGCCGTTAACTTCAGCTGCAGTTTCCTTCTCGACTGCAAAATACGTGAATATTAGGATGGAAGTTTCAAAGGCCTGTCGCAAGTAGACTGAGGAGCACTAGAAAAAAGCCATCTGGTTTGACAAAACATGGTTTCACATCATCGTACCAATAAGAAGGTGCGTGTACATCCTAAACAACACAAAGTCATGAACGCAGTTTTCCAAGTTGGTGCCATACAGACTGGCGGATGCGGTGCAAGAGCTTGCTGTGCGTTGACATGGGCTTTCTTAAGACCCTTCGTGCCTGTTCCGGCGCATTCACTTATGGACCTTTTTAAGATCCTTCGTACACGCTGCGGAGCGTTCACATGGGCTATTCTTAAGACGCTTCGTACCTCTTCCGGTGAATTAACATGGGATTTCTTAAGACAAATTCGTACCAGTTGCGGAGCGTTCACATGGGCTTTCGTAATACCTTTTCGTACCTGTTGCGGTGCATCCACATGGGCTTTCTTAAGAACTTTCTTACTTGTAGAGACCTACACTACCAGCACAAGGTAAGTCAATATCCTCTGCGGCAATTAATAATATTTCAGAAAAATAAAATTTACTATTTTAAAACTGTAAGATTAGATGTCCGTTTGTTTTTCTTCCCATTCTATATGTTATAGTACGGCTGTATAATTGTCTCATTTCCTCCCTTAACGATTGAGCTTCGATTCCAGTTGGGAAAATTAAAGCAGGATAATGAGGAAAGCCCATTAGCCTCGTTGTTTGAGCATGTTCAGGGTACATCACGAATGCTTTCAGATATTACTCTGCAATATAAATTCACAAGGCGTCAATCCAATCCAGCATCTGTTGCTTGTGTTGGAATAGCAAATCCCATCTGCGACGGTCCAATCACCTAACTCACAGATGTTTAAGGATCTGTTGTCATGTATTTGTAGCAGATACCTAAAGGAATCTTATAGCGTCCATGACTCGAGGGTAAGAGCTGTTTTTGAGGCGCGTAGAGGACCAACATAGAGGGAGGTGATCATAATATTTTATCTCCTTCGTGTTCGGATGCGCAGCTTATAACTTTATTGCTTAAGGTGGTTCCACCGAAAATCTATGCCTTATGTTTCCAATGGTGAAATTTCTTTACACATTTTCTTCGCAATTAATGTATTCTGAAAGATGAAAATTTACACATCGATGAAACTAACTTTAGTTATGGTTATGTTTTAACAAGTATTAAGTTTCCCATGCTCTAATTTAAAGTTAGTTTTAAGTTTTATCGATATGTAAATTGGCGTCCTTGGAAATACATTAATTGCGAAAAAATGAGTAAAGGAGTTTTACCATTGGAAACATAAAGCAGATATTTCAGGTGGATCCACCTTAAGATTCAAGCTTACACTCCTACAACTCTAATATTTGCACAGACTTCTTGTCAAAGACTTTTTCTTCCCTTCTCAAAATTACTTTACTTTTCACCCTTCGGGTGGCTCATTGATTGGATACCCGAGTTGAAATGAACACGGGTTGTAAAATTAGTTTTAATTACTTAGAAGGTATGTAAATTATTACCCTTGAATGTACAGCAGAAGACATGAAAAACTAAAAACTTATTTTGGACAGAACGATGTCAAAAGAGCTCAGCGTTAATACAAAGCTCCCGAACTTTTTTCAGTATTTGAGTAGATATATCATGCTGTGTCCTGAATGTTTTTATTACTATAATATTAAATATTAATCAATTTCTCCCTCAATTAAGACTTGGAAATCAGCGGATCATGCGCAATGAAGTGTTCTAGACGCAAATCACATAGCCTTAATTTTGTATCTTCTTTCGGAATGTTTTGTTCTGAAATTCCTTTTGAGTGTTATTTAAATTTGGAAATAGGTATTAAAATAAGAAGCATTCATGTTTTACTCATATTTTTCATTATGATTTAAAATAAAGGTCTTTCAGGTGCTGTGTTCCTTAGAACGTAATGTGGAATGCCTGCCTAGGTTGCTGAAAATATTTATATTCACTCTGACGTTATAACAGTAAGGATGACACAAACGTGGCCACACGTTGGTTGATAGCAAATTAGCCACACATAGAAACAAAATTCTAAAATAAATGTTTCCATTTTCACAACAATTTTCCTTCCTTCAAAATGTGGCGTTAATACTGAATTTCAAACCTCGTGCTTACTAGTGTTCCCAACCTTATGCTAATAATTTTAAAGTAATGTTTTTTATTTCATATTACTTTTCAAGAACGTCATCTTGGAGAAATTAAAGCATTTTTTGGACAACCGTCTTGCTATTAGCATCCAAGCGTGATTCATCACTTTACATGTTAATTCATATAAGTTGATTTATTCAATTTTTTCAGAGATATGTTGAGGAAATTCAAACTCTTTTTAGCGATACTTGCTGTTTTACAGATTTCGGTTTTTCACTAAGTTTAAGGTACTTATATTTACAGAACATTGCTTATGCGATTGCCAAACAAAATGGTATATAAGAATGAGTATCCATAGGTTAAGTTATAAAAAAGTGGTCAAGTGGTGCATAAAACCCCATGTTGTGGAAAACAGGACGAGGCTCCACGAAGTGTTCCAAATTGGGAGTATATTTAGACTTCTGTTATTTCATTGGCAATAAAGTTATAGAAATTTAGATCACGTGCTTAAATATATTATAAAAAACAGGAGACGATTCTCATTCGCAATTTCTGCTTTACCCACTTTGGTGAAAACCCATCAGTAGAAAGAGAATTAAATGACGCGTAAAATATATTTTTTTACGAGCAACACCTGCCATAGATTTCAAGGAATTCATTTCTTGTACACAGTATTTACAGAAATATCATGCCCAGCCAATATACCGCACTTACTTCAATCTAACGCGCACCTTACTTATCAGCTACAAAAATTCGTATTTTTCTTAATACTCGTATAATAAGACGCAAGAAAACTTGAATGAAATACAAACTTATGAAAGTTACGAAATATGTAAATTCTTGAATTTGTTTAAATTCCCCATAATTTCAGATTATGTATTGCCCACTTAATCTTTCCAACTACATTCTCCGATATTTCACTGCACGAATCTTTATTGCTGCTGTCGGCTATGGTTTCACTGCTGGATTGTTCGAGGATAGCGTCCGTCGTATTCAGTGCCATCCATCGCATTGGAAATGACGCACTTCAGAAAAGAAAGCTTAACTAAATAATTAACAATGAACTCCCAGGCATCTACAATCCACTGTGCTATTACAGAGAGTGAAGATTTTTTAACACATCCAGTTTTTGTCAGTTCTGTGCCTCCCCATGTAAGCCACGCATTATAACGTGATCGAATTGCTGCTTTAAAAGGTATATTCACACTGACATCAAGGGGCTGAAGTTCAGAAATCATGCCTCCAGGCACAACAACTAAATCAGTTCTGTCTTTAACAATCCTGGGTTTCACCGAGTTGTTTACATGCTTCTTTAATGAACCCAATAGAAGCATGGGCCGTAGTCGCCCAGTACCTAGTCATCGAAACTATTCTTTTTGAAGCCAGTCATTTACCACTTTTTTCGGTCATCGAGCCATTTTCTTAAACTCTGACATGAACGTTCTGAAGAAAAGTCGGTTTATTCGGAAATGTTTTTCTCTGAAAATGACATAAGGTGGTAGCTAGTTCCCATCGGCGGTAATAGAAAGCATGACGGTCATTCGGAGCTTTTCGTTTGCTCTTGTTAGTACTTTAACTTGCTTTGCACCAATACTTTCTACAGTGTAATTTGATGGCATATCAAAACACAATGGTCTTTGGTCAGCATTTCCATCTATCTTAAAACATGGTGCTCTTGTTTTCTTACTGATATGATGAACTTGAGAAAACTTCATAGCTTTTCTTCAAAGTCAGAGTCTTCAACGTCAAAGTAAGATTTCTTCAAAGGCATTCTCTGACATATTGAAGTACTCTACCTGAGAAAAAATCTTTTTCTTTTTCATAAAACGGCAAATCCATCCTCTTGAAGCAGTGAACCTTACACTGGATCCAAGTTCACGATAAATGTATCATGCTTTTTCCTGAAGAATTCTACAATAACCAGAAAACCTGATGCACGATGCTTTTTCACGAAATGGTCTAGACGATCGTCAATCTCGGGAAATCTACCCGTCTCAGGTCCCGAGAACGTCTTTCTTGGTTTGGAGCACTGATTCAGCTTTCCTTCTTCCAAAGCCTTACATTCACTTCTGAAACTACATACTCCCTTAAACAGGCGCGATTGCCATTTGTCTTTGCATAGGCAAACACCTGCAGTTTAAACTTTGCTGTATAATGGCAGCCGTTTTGAATACATCTCTCAGTAGTATACTCCAAGTTCAAGTAAAAAATGCAGTATTTCTTTCAGATAATACTACTACTAGGCAAGCGATTGTCCGTATTTCATATCTTTCCTGGAAGCTTCTCAATCAAAGTAAAAGAATGGAGAAATTTGGAGATCGTCCGTGGTTACAGCAAAAATCAGACGCTCGGAGGAAACTCCATCCACTGGCGCGCCGCAAAGACGACATCCTAGATTGTCAGGCATTTGCGATACTCCTGGTGTACGTATTCGACACCGTTTCTAAGGCGGACCCGTATAAATAGGTTTGATTTTGAAGGGAAAAGTGCGCGTTAGATTTGAGTAAATACAGTATTTTCTATAGTTTTGAGATCAATTCCGCATAGTTTATAACAGATTGTGAACTATCTTTGAAATTCAAAAGTGCAGTTTCTGCGAACTGTTCCCAAGAAAATGCCTATTTTTGAACTTCAGGATATCATACACTGACGGAAAAAAATCCCAACACCAAGAAGGGGTTGTGTTAGATAAACGACAGTTGGTAGGCGGTGAGAGTACATCTGTAAGATGACGCCTATGCAAATTTCGCGCTCGGCGCATACGTGTGGCGCTAGTAGCGCCCCTCAGAACATGCAAAGCAGGTTTGTTGTAAATACGCGCTGTAACGTTCGTGAGCTTTAGTTATCGTTGAGTTTCGACGTAGTGTGTTGATGTTAGTCAAGAATGCCTTTAAGAAGACGAAGAAGCCATTATCAAAAAGCTCACGGAGTTTGAACGAGGTCGTGTAATAGGGCTACGAAAAGGTGGATTTTCGTTCCGCAACATTGCAGAACGACTTGGCAGGAATGTAGCCACTGTGCATGATTGTTGGCAGCGGTGGACAAGGGAAGGTACTGCCTCAAGAAGACCGGGTTCCGGCCGGCCACGTGGCACTACTGAGAGGGAAGACCGCCGTGTACGGCGTATGGCCGTGGCGCATCGTACCGCGTCTGCGGCAGCAATTCGAGCTGCAGTTGCCACCACAGTGACACAACAAACTGTTACAAATCGGTTACTTGAAGGACAGCTCCGAGCCAGACGCCCTGTAGCGTGCATTCCACTTACTCCAAACCACTGCCGTTTGCGACGTCAGTGGTGTCAAGCTAGAGCTCAGTGGAGATCTGTTGTGTTTTCTGATGAAAGCCGTTTCTGCCTGGGTGCCAGTGATGGCCGTATTTTGGTTAGAAGGAGGCCAGGTGAGCGCCTGCAACCAACCTGTCTGCGGCCGAGACACACTGGACCTACACTTGGAGTTATGGTCTGGGGAGCAATTTCCTATGACAGCAGCAGCACTCTCGTGGTTATCCCACGCACCCTGACGGTACAGTTGTACGTCGGTCTGGTGATTCAACCTGTTGTGCTACCATTCATGAACAGCATTCAAGAGGATGTTTTCCAACAGGATAACGCTCGCCCGCATACCGCTGTTGTAACCCAGCATGCTCTACAGAGTATCGACATGTTGCCGTGGCCTGCTAGATCACCAGATCTTTCTCCAATCGAGCACGTATGGGACATCATTGGACGACAACTCCAGCGTCACCCCCAACCAACATTAACCGTCGCTGTATTGACCGTCCAAGTGCAACAGGCATAGAACTCCATCCCACAAACTGACATCCAGCACCTGTACGACACAATGCATGAACGTTTGCGTGCTTGCATTTAACATTCTATCGATTACACCGGTTATTAATGTACCAGCATTTCACATTTAAAATGGCTCTTCTCGCGCTTACGTTAAACTGTGATCTTGAAACCTTAATCGATTAAATATGTTACCTATACAAATGTATTGCCGCCATTTCATTCCTCTACAACTATTTGTTCGTGGTGTTTTTTTTCCATCAGTGTATATTGGATTTTAAATATTTGAAATCATTTTTCCTAAAACTATAGTGAAAATAACTTTTCATGAGGACGTTTTCTGAGAACTATAGTGTTCGACAATCAAGCTGTCAGATACTATTAATAGAACCACACATTTTGACTATTTTGACTTTTCTAATACAATACATTTATTGTAAATCCACGGTGCCTGCTTTTTTCACACATTGACTATGGCAGTAATTTATTGAAGTAACTGGAATCCATACCGACAATTTCGAATTCATTTCTTTGTTTCTCAATTTCTTTTAACATCTAATGGATTCTGAATCTCGAATGGTGGTATTTTGTTAAAATGTTTGGTTGCCGGGAGGGATGACTTAAAAATATTTTGGATTTGATGATATTTTAAAGCATTGGTTCCTAACGTTAAGCAAATCGCGGGCCACTGACTGTAAATAAATATAAAGCGCGGACCTCGCTACTCCCCCACCCCGATTAACAACAGGCAACTAAGGAAAAGTCGAGTTTATTTTGTAAACAAAATTATTAACTAAAATGAATTTTGTCTAATTTAATGTAACTAATTTTAATTCACTAAAATAATGTTTGAAATAACTCAAACCAACTGAAATTGCTACTGTCTTACTTGAGATTATAATTAATGTGATTTTTGGGCTAGCATTTTTTTCACTAGAAGTGGAATTCGCGGGCTGATACTGCTGCTTAAAGCTAGTCGTATGTCGTTGTTTGCGTTCAGCCAATTTATTTGCTTGTTATTAATCAATAGCAGAGTAGATAATGCCTGTTCACACAAAAGCGTTATCGAAAACACCGTAAGATACCGTAAGGTGGTTCGCCGAATTCTTGGATAAGAAATGAACTTCTTACACAACAACTTCTCCATGTTCTCACCAGATTCAAGTGAATCCATGCAGTTCCTATCGTGTTGAAATCCAATGACCTCCTCTGGGATTTCATCAGGAAGATCCTTGGTCTTGACATTGAAAGGACCGCGAATTAGTTCCAAAATAGGAGTTTCAACTTTCTCATATTCTGGAAAATAGCAGTTGAATTCGTCTTTTAGTATTTGTATGTAACGCAATACGTTATGATGGACCTCTGCTGTGACTTAGCGTATTTCTTGTCATCGGCAAGGATTTTCATAGTCGGAAATGACGAATAATGTTTTCCTTAATTTTGTCAATCCGTTGATCTATTTTGCGAAGAAACGCGCGAAGTTTGTCTTTAAACACAAAGGTAATTGCCACACTTCCCAATTTTTCATTCCTAGAACTTTGCGTCTGCAAGTTTAGCTGTTTCAGAAAGTTTACCTTTGGAAACTACAAAGTTAACAGTTTATTTCTTATAAAGATAATTATTAAATAACTGAAATCCTTGCAAAATGTTTATAGTGAAACTTCCCACAGTTAACGATACGCCTTTTGATAGGCTTGAACATTCTATTTAACAAAGTGGTTTCGATGTATAAGGAATACTTCTCGGCAACAAAAAAATTGTTTTTGGCAAGAGGCCCGATGGTATCGCCCCTAACAATGGATCAACTACACTGGCGTACAAAAATTAGGAACGAGACGGTTTTTTGAATGTAACGTCGTGCAGAAGTGCTCCACATCAACTCAAATCATATCATAAGATCCCCAAGATGTACGAATATGGGACAAGTGAGCAAAACCGTCCAAACAAGAGAATCCAAAGTATACAAAGTCGTTTTATTGAAAAGGTAGCTTCGATCACAACTGGACAGAAGACAGAAACGTCCATGTGACCGGCGGCTGCCAAAAAAACAGTCTTTGGTAGGGGATATGATCACCCTTGACTGCGTTGCAAGATTTACAACGTCTGTCCATGCTGAGGAGGAGGTTGTCAAACAGCTGTTGAGGCATCGCGGCCCATTCCTCTTGTAGCGCCAATCGCAGTTGCGGAATCGTTACTGGCGGCTGGTGACGTGCTGCCAAGCGTCTCCCGAGAAGGTCCCACACATGTTCGATTGGATTTAGATACGAGTACCTTGCGGGCTAATATATGCGTTGAATATCTTCACTTCCCAAAAGCTTTGCGACAGACACTGTACGGTGAGGTGTAGCATTGTTGTCCATGAAGAGGAACTCAGGACTCACAGCACCTCTAAACAGACCCACGTGAGGCAAGAGAACCTCTGTACAATAGCGGACGCCAATGACTGAACCTCCGTGGTAGATGTGGAGGTCAGTACGGCTACCAATCATGATACCACCCCAAATGAGAAATCCGCCAACTCCAAACCGGTCCCTTCCGATGTCGTTGGAGGTGTGATGGCGTGTTCCCTGCTCTCTCCAGATGTGTATACGTCCAGAATAACTCGTCAGACTAAATCGGCTCTCATACATAAACAGAACTCGACCCCATTTCTGATTTGTCCAGTTCTTGCGTTCCTGGCACCACAGAAACCGCCGTCTCCGATGAGCAGGCGTTAATGGCACACGCCATACTAGTCGCCGTGCAAATATACCACCTTTGTGCAGCCTCTTGGCCACTGTAAAACGTGAAAACGAACGTCCAGTTGTCTGTTGCATGTGCCTTGCGATTTCTCCCGCTGTCTGCCGTCTGTCTCTTCTCGCCTGTTGGACATTTTACCGGTCATTCGCCGCCGTGGTTGCTCGTGGACGACCACTGCTAAACTCTCGGACAGCTGTTCCCGTCGTTTGAAATGCTCTCTGAGCTCGTGAAACGATGCTGTGAGCGATCCCTAACTCCTCAGCCACACTAGTCACACTTCGGCATTCTTCCAAATTCCCAATGACGCAACCTCTGGTAAAGCCATCCAGATATCGCCTACTGGATTGCCTGAGGGTCATATCACACTGTAGCAGCAATTCGACGTCGTTCAAACCGATGTACACCGTGTAATAGCTTTCACCGAGTTGCTAAACGTACACCGCCCGTGTGCTTTATACCCTTCTAACCCCCCCCCCCCACCTACGTCATACTGCATATATGCGCATGCCCTACCGCACCGAACACTAGTCTATCTGCTGAGTGGTCTTTCAGTCCGTTCTGCCAGCTCGTTCCGCTGTTATGCTAATTTCTCCTCTTCGTCCTTAATTTTTTCACACCAGTGTAATTATGGCTGTGACACTCGATAACGTCTGCGTCTTATCATATATGCTTCTTACTGGAGCGGTAAATAAGACTGTTCGGCTGAACCGTTTAAAGGTAGATTCAATGGAACGATACCTCCAGTTTGTTTACATGTCATATCTTGCGAATATTCATTCTCTTCAGCATTTGGGAATTTCTCTATCTGATGCATTGTTTTTTATCCCGGTATTTAAAACGCTTTGCTATTTGCAGTTTTTCGACCTATGCATCCAACGACTATTAAATGTGCTAAGAAAAAGTCTGCTCTAACAGACTACACGAAATACGTCATGTCTACCTCTTGCATGAAGGACAACTAAGCTTTCTATTAGGTGTACCTCGTTGTTCCAAATTTATTGCTCAGCACAGACAAAAACATCGACAGTTCTTCTTTTTCCCTCTTTGTCGTCACTTCGTTCACAATAAAAGAAAAATACAGATTGCTACTTTTTTTAATTCTGCACAACATCGCATAGTAAACTTTTGATAAAAATATCATTACAATGGATGTAATAACTAAAACAAATAATAATAGGATGTATTTACCAATTTTTTTTTTATGAAAAGTAGCGTTTTTGTTTCTCAAACGGCTGAAATAATTACATTCGTGTTAAAACAAGAAACCTGGCGTATGGCAAAATTTCCGCACTTTAACCGATGAATGTTAGTACTAAAATATCTTAAAAGCAAAAACGCTGATTTAAAGATTTAGATTTTACTTATTATCACGTTCTGTAGAAAAATAAGACTAAGTCCGAAGGGAAATGATTTGGACTTAGTTCATTTTGGACAGATTTTGTATTCCATGGCCGTTTTCTGACCATTTCTGATAGAAAAGACTTGCATGAGAATATGCAGAGTGACAGGCAATACAAAGTATTATTTGAGCCTCTTCTTTGGTTGTTTTGTTGAAGTCAAAAGAATATAAGCAAACCATATGTGAGAAAGAATCATATTTTTCTTACTTAGGGTCTTTCCAAAAAATTTACTGATGAGAGCTATTTTCGTAAAGAGTATATTTGTAGAACATACACATTCTAATTTTCTTGTCCGATCTAGATATGTTGTGTATTTCTGTTTTATTGTTTCTCAAACTTACGAAGTCGATATAAATAAAATAATTTAACATAAACACTTTTTTTGTATGTCAATGAATGTGAGTATGTAAGCAAAACTATAAAACATACATTGACTTTATAAGAAGTCCCATGAAAGAGATGTTTAAAGATAGCATTAAAACTGTTATTACAGATGTGCAGATTACTTACAATGTGCTATTGTTCTGCAAGAAGGAAATTCAAATAGTAACTGAGTAATAACATTAATCAACAAGTTTACATCAGAAAATGCTAGGCCAGCAAGAAATATTGGAAGAATATTATTTTCACATACTCTGTGCGAAGAGTTTCTTGCATTTTCTTAAACTTTTCTGTATCTTTAGTGTTGTTTTGTTACACTGCTTGAAGTGCATTATTTTAAAAAGAAAAAAAAACTCCTTAAAGGATTTTAGCATTTATAATTTTTGACTAGGTCTCGGACTTTGTGACCTTTTACTGTTCAAACACTCACTTTGCACGAGTAAAAGATTCAAGAGTACAGTAAAATAAAATTTGATTTTAAAGTGCAATTATGATATATTAAAAGTATTTTTTTAGTTTCTAATTAAGAAGGAGTTAAACTTTCAGTATGTGATAAATACGTACATCATTTCTGACATTAACTGCAACAGATCTTTCGTGGGGGTTTCATGAATTTAAACAGGTCCTGCCATGCTAAATATAAATTATGTTGTTATTTTTGTCTGTAAGGGGTAGTCTTAAACACCTATAATAAGAGCTGCATCGTCCTTATCCTTTTAATTCAGACACGCGTGGTTGATTGTAAAAATGCATGCGTAAACTCGCTTTTTGTGCTGTGAGCTTTCCCTTTCCGAAATGTAAGTGATCCGTGCATACTGTTCTGTCGGATTGTGGGTGGAGTTTCTTTGCAAAAATTTTTATTTGACATCAAGATTATGCTATAAATCCTTTAGGCTCACACAGTTAAGTGCGTGATTTTCTTATATTGAAGTTCGAATTTCTTTATGTGTATGAAAAGGGAATAAATAAAAATCATGATATTTATGCAACCGGATAATAATAATCTATAAGGACTTTAGCTCTTCCAATTCAAGAAATAAATTTGAATAAATTATTTAGACAGTGCAATTTGTATCAAAATATACAAATGAAAAATATATGTATGATGAAACGTGCATTTTTGCAAAGACAACGCCGAGTAGTAGTTTAGGATTTTAAAAAAATTCAGTCAGAACACAAAATATCAAAAATCAAACTAAACGGAACATCAAATTCAAAAATATTTTTTCTCTAGACTTTTTTGGGCGAAAATATGTAGGTTTCTTCTCAAAGCATTCGTAGTTTATAGATACGGTCCCGGCTAATCCTATTTAATCAGTTGTCATATATTTTTGAGGGACTCAAAAAGACATGCACAGCTGATTAATATTTTATCCAGTGTATTAATGTAGTTAGAACAATTTTGTACGTTCAATTATAGGGACTTCTTGAATATTTAACGAAAAAGAAATCATGCTGTCTGATTCCTCTTGTGATTGGATTATTTCTCTAATCTTCAGCACTCATCGGGTCACGTATGTGTTGCCTCCATATAGAAATGCCTTTCTTTTCGTTAAGAAAGATGGGAAGCAAGCAAACTGCAAATTTCCGAAAATTCCAAACAACTGTTTTGGATTTTCCCCAGCATTTTAACCTTAGATCATTTTTTTTAAACTAAGGAAGAAATGGGAGAAACAATATCATGTACATAAAGATACACTTCAATTACGATTAGCGAGAATTATTTCAGTATTTCCATGACACACTTCTTGTTGTTTATATTATCTCACTAGATTTTTTCAAGTGAGATTCCCGTTGGAAGCCCTGTTTGTCTATACTATCTAAGGCATGCTGATTTCAAAACTCAATCCTCCCCTCTAAAACACAGGTTCTTCAAGTGACATCCCTACAAAGTGTCGTAAAATTCACATAAAAACTGTCACAAGCAAATTTA